>SOMO01000092.1:67261-78807 GCA_028128575.1 Paedocypris carbunculus
CTATATGTGATTTCCTTTACGGTACGTTATAAAATATTTTACAATATTCATTTTAAAACAACACATTTTTAAAATGAGCAGCACTTGATGTATTTTACATGCAACATTGTATTGAGAGTAAATATTGATATCCTATCATTAATTACATATAACAATGATCTTTATTTTATTTGTGAAGGAGAAAAAGGGATCCCTTTGACAAACACTGCCGCCCTCTTTTCGGATCCCTTGTACAACTACTTATATAATCAACAAGCTGCTCGAAAAGCCCTTGAGAATGGAAAGTGTGTTATCTTTGCTGTGCTGATAAAAGCCTCCACGACTAACGGTCTCTGCGCCTCGCTCTTCTACATTAGCATCACATCTCTCACGTCCACACTGGTCCCAGACACTTTGATGTGAGCCTGGTCTACAGTTCTTTTACAGTCTCTGCGTGAAGGACAGATCCTCATCAGTGCTGCTTAATTGCTCTTTTCTCTTTTCATGAATGATAAATGGGATTCGTGTTCAATTTGGGGTAGTGCTCAGGAAATTCATCTAAAGATAGACATGGGCTCCAGGTTCTGTGTTGTGATTAATGATTAATGTCAGAAGATTTTTCTTAGACATAGGTGATATGATAATAGAAAATGTAACACATGCCTACTTTGACTATGAATTTGTGTACAAATTGTGTAATGTGTACAGCACTAATATCATTTGAAAACAAGCTAAATCGATTTTTACTGTATTTCTCATATGTATCTATGTTTGAATATATGTAACTTTTACAAGATTAACGTTAACTATAAAAATGAATTAAATTTCGACCTTTGTGTACTTAGTTAACGATCGTTTATTATTAAAAAAATATAAATACTGTATTTTGTATTAAAGTAAAAGTCATACTCTGTCCACAAGAGGGCGCCTATGATCCGGTTTTGCAACATTTATTTCTGGTCGCGTTCTACCCAGAAATGTCGCTATTTCACTTTGGTGTTCACAATTGCTATTTACAAGTCGTTGGTTAATTATTTGAGATCAACATCAAATGTTCAAGCATAAAATAATAAATTCCTCCTCAAGATGATAATTTTGGGGTTGTCAGCAGAAGGTCAGTGTGCGAAGAGGCCTGAGGAGCAGAGAGAACTTCAGTGAGGGCAGATAATGAGGGGAAATGAAGCAGCTGGTCATGTGTAAATGTGAAGGATGCAGATGATGCTGGCGGCTGTACGGACCAAACACAGAGGAATTCCAGAGCTTCATCTGGAAATGCAACATGTGCTGTTTATATTTGCACATTGATCTGAAGAGGATTACAGAGCTTCATGATAGAAAAGTTGCAAGTTACAACCAACACACACACACACACACACACACGAGTGTTGAATTACACACAACACAAACAATTTACCAATAATTAATACAGATGAAAAAAAGTAGACATATGGTAGAAACAGAAAATGTAGAGCTTATTAGGTAATGATCGAAATGATTGCATTTGATTTATTACATATACGTTATTTGTAAATAAATACAATACAAATATAAAAAGTAAAATTACGAATAACATAAATACAACAATTGATATTCAAATACACTGTTGTTTCCTAAACATTTATAAAAGTGGACTTTAGTGTATCCTAATGTATTGAATGCCATTTAACGCACAACGAATGGTGTAAAAGTTGTGACATTTTTTGAATTATTATTGCTTGTCCAAATATGTCCCCGTCCGGCCAGCTTCGCTATGTTTCTGTCAGTTAGAAATAACAGTCGATTCAAAGTTCCTATCAGAACAGACAAAAGTTGGGCGCTGCATTCCGGGAGAGTGCTGTGAATAACGTGTGATTTCTCACTAGTGTGCCAGTGTAGTGCACTTGACGGCAGCCACAGGTGCGCGCTCGAGTCTCGTCTCTCATTGGCTAATCAGGGATCCACGCGTCGAGTGCGCGCGCATGGCGGGCTCCACAGCTGCTCCCGGCGCATTCGGACGCGCGTTAATGCTGTGTGAAACTTCCTCTGCCGAATGTGATGTTTGACAGCGCCGTGAGAGTTTTCCTGCTCATTCCTCTGGTTAAAGTGGTCTGAAAGCACGGGTGTTGCCGACACGTCCGTGTGTTAATTTCATGAGCCGCATTTTAGCAGACCCCCTCAACTTGGTAACGGGCGTGGAATACGGACGCACTCCGGACGAGATGGGCACCTTACGCGATCTCCAGTACGCGCTCCAGGAGAAGATCGAGGAACTCCGGCAGAGAGACGCGCTTATCGACGAGCTGGAGTTGGAGCTCGACCAGAAAGACGAACTCATTCAGAAGCTGCAGAATGAGTTGGACAAATACAGATCCGTCATCCGACCGGCTACTCAAGTCCACAAGCAAAGTGTGTTTCAAGAGCAGCAGAGAACCAAGAGACAGGCGATCTCAGCCGAACCTACAGCCTTTGACATTCAGGACCTCAATCACGTCACCCTGCCTTTCTACCCCAAGACCCCACAGTAGGTGCCAGTTTACCCTGAAGTTACCCTGCCAGTGTGTTTACTGTTGACCTAGTGTTTGTGATGAGTGCAAGCATTGTTGCAAATGCAGTGACAGAATATTCTTATAGTATTCATAATATTCATAATATTCTTAGTTCTTGTAACTGGAGACCATGCTTGTGCTGTAATTATCAACTTTTAATGACCCACGACTTTGTGTGCAAGCAGACGTAGTTTGTTCTTCCCACCTGTTGATCCACTTTCAGGAAAAGAGAAGCGCATATCCAATTGTACTCTTTTAGACGTGTTCCTCTTTTAAAAGTGTACAGGCTCAGGCAGCGATGTGAATCTGCAGCCGCATCGATCACTGGAAAACAATGTAGATTCGGTTTCATATCTTCTCTTCAGCTGGACCGCTAAAGCACCCCAAAAAGCCCTTTGTCCACCAACCGTGCCAGATTATTCTTTTCTTCTCATCGCCTCCCCATCATTACACTCGTAATTATCGTTTCATTGCGTTTTATGCTCATGTCGGCTGGAAATTTGCCCTTGTTGTGAAGAGGATTTTGCTGAAAAGCCACACACCGAACATCATCATCATCATAAAGACCTCATGTGCTTTTGTTCAGGCTTTCGCCAATGCCATCGCTTCAGACAACACGGGTGAAATAATCATCCACGCACCCAATCAGTGGCATTTCTCGTATTATTAAAAATTCTTTATCACGTTAAGGCCGAACGAGATAGACGTTTTTGTGTTATTTTAGATTATAGTTTCATAACCTTGTGCTTTTTAATTCAGCTCAAACCAATGAAACCTTTGACTTTATATAGAAAGAAACTTCTTTCATGTGTTCAACCTGAAGGCTTCTCTTTAGGTAGATGATTTAATTTAATAATCCAAAAAATGCATATTAGATGTACATATGTCTGTTTTTTTCGTTTTCCAAACCAACTTCAACAAATGGTAATACAATTTAACAAGCATTTTTTGGATGTTCAAGGTGTTATAACTACAAACTAATAGAAACGGAATCAGACGGATAATTATGTAAAAATGGCAGTGACCTATCTCTGTTTGTTGTGAGATATGATATATGAAGTAGCGGCATAATCTGTTTGAACTATTGCTCCCCGGGAGATTAATTCCTAAAGCGCAACCATTACAAAGGCCTTCAGTCATTCGCCTTTGTCCTTTACGTGACCGATGCACAAGACTGACCTTTAAAAATCAAATACTACAAAGTCCCTCATCTATTTAATTTTGCCCTTGTTCCAAAGTATCTCTGTGTTGTTCCATGTTATTCCTCTCCTCTTGCTTGTGTAAGGACCCTGGTGATGTTTTGGAGTATTTCATAGCTGCCCACAAAATGAGCATATTTTCTCCTTTTATGGTCATGGCTTAGCGTTGTTCTTGGTGTCTGGACCGACATAAATCTTTCCTAAACAAAGTGAGAGGGGTGAGAGTGGGTTGGGAAGGACTGTAAAAACCATTGGGAGAATTGTTAGGAAGAAGATGGCAGGGAACCGATTCCAGAAGCGTGCCAACCTGCACACTGTGCCAGCCTGTCTGAAGATATTCAGCGAGCTCCACAAAGCCATGCTCCATCTGGCTTACAAAACCTCTTCGGCATTTAGCGACCGGCCTGTCGGGACGGCGTAATGATGCCTCCCGTATCAAAGACTGATTAAATTGAGCATCCTGATACGTTGTGGCCTTTTATTTTTGTCCACAAGCTTCATTCTGAGCTCTTCGCCACCACTGAAGACTTTGAAATCTGCCCACCACCTGCAGTTCGGAGCTCAAAGAGAAAGTTTGGCCTCCCATGCAGCAAAGACCCTTTGGGGGACTTTAATGACTGTACGGGGAAAAAGGTTTGGCACTAATAATGTCATCAAAGAACTTTTCCGTTTGAAAATACACCAGTTACTACATCATTCACGTTTGTTTCTTTTCAAAAATACTGTGAATTAAGGTCTTTGTTTGCCATGCTTTTCATTTACAGTATGAGGCAGTCTTCACGTACAGTCATTTGATCATCCATTCATCCTTTGGAAAAGCTGAAAAGAAAGAATTTTAACCGTTGTTTAAACGTATTTAGCTGATCTCCAGGGCCTGATGAGTGAATTATTTAAGTGAAGTACTTAAGGTTTGGATTTATGTTACTTTTCTTACGAAACTGGGTCATGTTGCAGGGGATACTTAAGAAAAACAATGCTTTCATCTAGTGTTTTTTTCCATTTATTGTTTAGAATTATAGGTTATTCTATAGAATAGCATTTTTTCTTTTAAGAATTGCTCGTTTTGTATATTTAAGTAATTTAAATCACATAATTAATTTTTAATAGGCAAGGGATCGAGTCTGAACAAAAGTCATATAAAAAAGAAAACCATGGCAGGTAAAAGAACGACGACACATTGAATAAATGTTTTTAGCGGTTAATGCGAAAAAGGTTTTGTTTCTCACTGTGTATTTGTTTTGGTGAATTGTATTTATTTTATATTAAGGCACAATCTGTCTTCTTTCGGACATGTAGCTTGGGGAGTGGCTGAGCTAATTCCAAGTTAAAAAAAAAAAAGCCTTTTTATTAAAATTTTATTTATCTCACATCAGTAAATTTTAATGAACCAAGAGCAAAACTAAAAAGGACAATGTATAAAACTAAGGAATATAGTATAAATCAGTGTTTAGACAATAATACAATAACACCACAATAGATTACAAAGAAAGGGTTAATAAAAACAGAGGTCCGTTTATATTTATTGATCATATAAATTAGCATGATTTGTTCATTAGCATGGGCAATAGAGGTCATATTCCTCAAGACAATTATGATCTTCGGATAGAAAGCATGCAAGAAATGAGTTTCTAATCCTTTAAGTGTTCCATTATTCTTGATCTTGTGTTTTGTGTGGATTTCATATGCATGTAAATTATGCATGCGGATGACACATAAATCTGCTTCTGGGCTTATGAGTTTAAACTGTTACTGGTTATGAAAGAAACTATTATTATTGTGTTAATCTGTTTTAATCGGCAGGACTCAAGACTAAGTGCATCATTTATTTTGCATGTTTTGTGTGTGTGTGTGTGTGTGTGTGTGTGTGTGTGTGTGTGTCTGTCTATAGTCAAATGGCTTGTATTACTTTTATCATTCCTCCTGTTCTCTCTCGCTCTCTCTCTCTTTCGCTCGCTCTTTCTCTCTTTTTTTTTCCCTCTTTTCAATCTCCCCTGCCTCCCCACACCATTGTTTTTATGCACTAGTTGTCTTTATTTTTCTCTCGCTTTTATTACCTATTCTTTTTCCCCTCTTCTGATTGATTTGATCTGATTCATTTTTCAGATGTTTTATTTCTAAAGCATACTTTTTAATGGAAGCACACCTCATTGCATAGCATATCATAGAAAGGTTTTTTTCAGATGCATATTTGTGTTTAAAAACATATATATTAATGAAGAACATTTTAGCTCCAAATTTTGAGCAAATATGAACCATTTCTCAAAACTATTAGCAGTCATTATTCTAGGATGTGATTTCATGTAAACTCCATTGTTCATCTTGCTCCTGGTGACAAAGACAAATGGAACTGAAGGCTGATTGTTAGTGCCGTCTTTAGTCCTTATCATGAGACATTATTACCCAGCATGAGCGTCAGTGGTAGTAACGCAGGGTATCTGAGCTGTGATCTGTCTACTACGTGTCCTCGTACACACATGCAAGGGCGCTTGTAGGTTTGTAGCCTGCATTTATGCCACATTGCCATTTTTAATCAGAGGAGGAAAGCGATTTAATATTTCCTCAAGCAGACCTGTTTGTGCTATCCATAGAATAATTCGATAACTAAATTTAGCCAGTGCTCGATTTTGAAACTGCTTTGTGAAAGAACTTGGAGAGCAGCAAGGCCGTCTGCAACACATTGTCGTGTTGTGGGCTTCCGTGTGAAAGTGATGCGATTCGGTTAATGAGAAAGTATTCAGCCATGTGCTGAGGTATTGAGTACATTCACAAAACCCCCCAAAATGTGGGATTCTATAAAGTAGAAACATTTCTTTCTTTTTAGATCAAGAAATCTCATATGGTGCGATGGGGAGTGAGATTTTTACCAGGGGAAGTTGCTTTGAATCAGTGTTTTTCACTTTAAAGCGATCTGATTTTTGATTTCACCAAGGATTAAAGTCAGCAGGACCTTATTCTGTTCTTGTCACCCTCAGGTCTAAAGATCTAATCAAAGAGGCCATTCTGGACAATGACTTCATGAAGAACCTGGAGCTGTCTCAGATTCAGGAGATTGTGGACTGCATGTACCCTGTGGAGTATGATAAAGAAAGCTGCATTATCAAAGAGGGCGATGTGGGCTCTCTCGTCTACGTCATGGAAGGTAAAAGACGTTAATATAACTCTAATTTGTGACCACTCATCATCATTGTTTTCTATTTATATTTTTTAAACATGTCAAAGGTTCTTAAAAACATTATTCAAAAAGCAAATTTTGAATATTTTTGAAAAGGTTTATTTCCTTTTTGATGGATAAATACATGTATCAATAAATTAACAAACTTACAACATAATAAACAAATATGTATAATACGTACATACATACATACATACATACATACATACATACATACATACATACATACGTACACACACTTAATGTTTATTTTTTTGTATTGCGTAAGTCTCTAAGGTGCTTGAACTGGAACACAATTATTACCATTGATTTTTAATTAGATAAATAAGTGCAAAATACACACATTTTGTGGACAATTGTTGGCTAAAATTTACATATTTGTTGGTATCCTGATTCGTAATTTGAGTTGAAATATTTGGCTTTATCAGTGCTTCGAATAGAGCATACAGTATTAGGTTTGTGGACAATGCTTTTTGAGTAAAACTACTGTTTTCTTCTTTCTTTGGGTATATGGTGCATAGTTTATAAAAACAAAACAAAAAACATTTTTGAATTCTGAAAGTTCTCAAAGTCTTGGTTTTTGGGGTAATTGACTGTAATTTACTAAACTGTCAAGTTGCACCAATACCACTGCATAAACAGTTTTATCTTTTAAGCCTCGCACCGCTAGTTTAAATGAAGTTTGACAGTCACCTTAAATCTTTTCCCAGTTTTTATTTGCAACGAATGCATTTTTTCCTCTTTGTTCACCACTAATACGCTTTCTTTGACGTTGTCACAGCTTGAATTGGCCTTCTCCCTTGTTGGATTCAGACCTCCCAGCGTTATTTATTTTTTCGTCCTGAACGCAAAGGCCCTTTGTGTTTCTTAAGACTTTAGTTTAGACTGTGACGATGATTCTGAAGTGGTTTTTATATTGGACTGTTTCGATCGGTGGTCTCTAAAGATTTGCATTGCAAATATGTGAAGTTGTAAGGCTGTGATTTAAAACACATGTTTTTGAAAGTTAGAAAGTCAATCAGCTTGGCAACTGATTGTTCATAACTTGCAGAGTTTTTGTACCAATACCTTTCTGCATGTTTGTTGTCGCAGTTACAATACTTGGAGTTGGAGTTTTGGATGGTCAAAATCCTGATGGCTCTGGCTTGAGGTTGGCCTTTGTCAGTACATATATTTTCTGTCAAAAATAAAAATAAACTAGAATAAACACTGCTGACAAGAAGACTGCCCTTTCAGAGTCCAACAGTAACTGACACTAAGGGTGCTTTCACACCAGCCTTTTTTGGTAGCGTTGAACTGTAGTTCTGTGATAGCGGCAGTTCACACCACAAAAGGAACATACCAGTGTTTCAAACAAACCTTGGTGCTGTTTGTTTTGTGGCGTTAATTTGGTCTGAACTCAAGCCAATCCAACTGAATCCAAGTAATACACTTTTTTTGGACTCATCTGGTGAGTGAATGTCAAAATGGCCACATGGGACCATATCAAGATTTTGCTCTGCTTTTAACCATTCAGTGAAGTTAAATACACTGGTCCACAACTGCCACCAACAACTGTTTTTTTTTTTTTAATTATTGTTATTTTTGAATTTCTTAAGGCTGCCCACTGCTTCGGGTTTGTGTGTGTTAACTTCACTGTGCATATTTGTTTTACTTCATTGAATGGTTTTGATACAGTCCCTAGTGGCTACAGTCCCTAGTGGCCACATTGGCAAACTCAAACTTTAAACTCAAACTTTACATTTGCTTCACTTAAAATGTACCATGTACAATTGATCTGTAGAGTCTCTTGCAAAAAAAAATGCAAAAAAATAAAAATTGCAAAACGTGACTTATACAAGTCCGAAAATAGGTTATAAAGTTTTACAAGTCCGAAAATAGGTTATAAAGTTTTACAAATTCTAAAGTTCACTTTTAATATTACTGTACCTTTATGTTTAAAAAGTTGAAGTGCGTCCATATTTTTTAGAATATTAATAATTTAGATTAATTCTTAACCAAATCATGGTTGTCGCAGCAGGGAATGTGCTTTTCCCTTCCGAACCTTTTACTCTCCTTCAAGTAATTTCTGCTCAACAGAAAACTCGTGGTCTCCTGGTGTGTCGTTGTGCCCTTTGAATCAATCTTATTCATTGCCTCTAGTGACACAAATGCAAATTCCATCTATTTCGTTTTTTGGAGTGTGTTTGTTTTTTGTGTAAACACATCAATTTGATAAAAAAAATGTTTCTAAGATATCTGAAAAAGTGTTACATTTTTTTCTTTGCTCTGTTAGCATTTCTAAATACCTTTAAAACAATTACTCTATTGGACTAATAATATGGTCCTCAATTGTATCTAAAATAGATGCTCTTTTTGATTAACCTATTTGTCCAATTGTATCTAGTGATTAAAGTTGGCAATTTAATCCAATATTTGTCACATTCATCTGAGGGAATACATTTTCATCATCCACACTGATGGATTGTTCTAATGAAAAGTAGACTTTAAAACGGCAATCGGTGACGTAAAATGACAAAAACAAGTCTTCCTGTTTGCGTAAATGAGAGGAGCTGAGAAGTATTTCACCATGTCTGACATGTCAAAGCAATCCAAACCGGAAAAGCCTCCCTCTCCCTTTGGCCTCTCCAGACAACAGAAGTGATGATGAAACGGAGCTATACTTATCCATGTGAGATCTGAGCACACGGAGCATGAGTTGTCATTTTAGCTTTCGGAGAGTCACAGATGCAGTGGATCTCAGCTCTAGAAAACAAGTAACAGTTTTTCTAGTCATTCGTTGAACTGCCATACTGTCCTCGCTTGTCTACGGTTGCTTAGCAACCCCATGAATGCTCATCTGAGATGCTTTATTTACATCCACATTAAAATAAGGCACCCTACAAACTCAGACTGTGCTTGTGAAAGATCTTCTGAAAGTTTTGTGCATTGTCAAAAAAGCAGGTCACTGGAGAAGTTACTCTTTTAAGAGACATTCCTTGAATTCCATGCTACAAGACGTAATATTGTTTCTAGATTTGGATGAAGCCTATATCTGTGTCTAGTTACTTCTGTTTTGTAAAGCGTCCTTGAGTGTCCAGAAAGGCGCTAGAAATCGAAATTATTATTATTATTATTATTATTAAAAAACTAACTGTTGAATTATAAGAATGCGTATACTGATACCTATAGCTTGTTCACACTTGTTCATCTTATTTGTTCACCGGAAAACATTTTTTCCCCCGTCACANGAATTTTTTTTTTGTTTGTTTATTTTTGATTGTTGAATTGTCACATATTTGATTCAAATTTTGAGCATTTATTCATAACACAAAGAATACAATTGTATAAATGGCAACAACCAATTCAATAAAACAACTGATATATTTTGAATATGTACATTCATACTTTCTGTAAAAGGGTTAGCATCAACAAAAACAGTGAATAAATGACATTCTGTGGAACATTTGCACCTAAATTAACTGATGAATCATTTCACAGATATTTTATTGAGTTGCATAAAAAAAAAGGCTGAGAAATAAATAATGCATAAGGTAAACGTGTGAAATATATGCACAGTGTTGAATCAAATTGTTGATGGGCAGGAAACAGTTCTAAATGGAATTCGATGTGCTCTGGCACTACTCGTGATACGCTTTTCAAAACACTGAATTTGCATTTGACTTCTCTCACAATAAAACACAAATCCATCTTATACGGCTCTCAAAATGCTGTTTCATTTAATGCTAAAGTGCGATGCCCGGCTGGAGTGGGCGGGTTTGGCATGTGGCGCGAGAAGCGTGTGGGAGTTGGAGACTGCAGACTGGACTGTAGATTGATACTGAAGACAATCTGAGCATTTCATCCTTGTGTTAGCTCACAATCGATCAGGCCAATGCGTGAGACCTCCAACTCAAAGATCAAGTGTCAATTGGCTGAGCTTTTTCAGTGGCACGCATCACTAATATCAGGTTAAACAAAAAATAAAGACTAAATCTAGACACTAGACGCTCTGGTGTAGATCTTTTTTTTTATGTTATAGATGGTGTGACTTCAACTGTAACCATTAAAGTTCCCTATCTGCAGATCACTCAATGTTGTGTTGTGAATCTGAGAAGGTTCATTTTTCTACATACAACGTATAAAGAAAGCATACAAATTGGTGAAAAATATCTCGCATGTTAAAACCAATATGTAAAATGTGGTAAATTATCTTGAGAATTTGCAGCATGTTCTGTCTTAGATGGCATAACAACTCTCTGTTTTGAGAGAGAACTTCGAGCACAAATTGTGCTCTGCATTTAACCAGCCAGTGAGGTTACACACACACACGCACCGTGAAGTGAACACACACACACCGTGAAGTGAACACACACAAACGCGGAGCAGTGGGCAGCCTCCATTTTCCAGTCTGTTCCAGTGAACGCTTTGTTGGTATTTTATGACTCTTTCATCACTGTGTGTCAGAATGGTTTTATTGAGGATACATTCTCTACTAGTTGTTTGTAAAATGCTCTTATGAATCTTAAACTGACCTTTTAAATGGGGCTAATTATAGTGGGTTACTTGTGCAAATGCCACTAGGGTCACGGAGCAAGATTTTAATGCAATTTACTTTTTGTTATAAATCATCGGAATGAAAAGGGCTGCATTACTTGCAGTTTCAGTATTTGGTTTTCAAAAAAACACAGA
>SOMO01000092.1:86019-100185 GCA_028128575.1 Paedocypris carbunculus
TTATGGTCCGTAATATAAAACAAGTCATAGCAAGTCTGCTTGATTGGATTGTTAACAAAATCCTGTTTGCTCTGGTCTTCAGTTTTTTAATATAAGCGTTTGTGTACTTTTCAACCAATATTAAGTGTGTTAATTGTCTTACAGTTTTAATTTAGATCTAACATATTTCTTATCAAAATTTCATTACTTGTTTACTGTTATTTTTCCCTTTTTGATACTGTATAGTGTATAGCCTGTATAGCTTATAGATACAGTACTGTTTGAAAGTTCTATACAAGTGTGGAAAAGCATTACAAACAAGCTGTGCCTTCAAAAATTACAAGTTAAATATTTGATTTCATAAATAAGCACCAATGATTGTGTCGGTCTGTTGCGAACCGGACTGGATCCAGTCTAGCATGGCTGGTAAAACGACTCGAGTGAAGAGATTTGACTTGGTTGCATACATATGATTTGATCCAATTTCAGATTTAAAGAGAATATCTTTAACCACTGCGACGCCTCATATTTCTGCGTTGAGTGAGTGGGCCGGTGTTCACGGTGAGTTCAGAGTGGATGTTTTTGATTCCGTGCTGTTCGGGCTCGGAATGGCCAGCAGTGGTTCAGATCCATCATTAGAAAGGCCCCAGGTGGCAGCGGCACAGAGCCACCGTGAACTGATTCTGGGTCAGTGTATTTGTGGCCTGTTTGGATTAGTCTCCCTGATAACATCACAGCTGCACACCATCCCACCAAGACGCATGATGAAGGAAACCGGTTTCTATCTAAAGTACGTGGAAGAACATCAGATTCCTTGAGAAATTGCCCAATGTCTAGCTAAGGGTTTATTAATTCTTATCTCTTGATGCCTAAAAAAATGAAATACCCAATCAGATTAACCATACTTTTAATAGCAAATCTGTTTCAGAAAAAAACAGCAGCGTATTTTCTTTCACTTGCAAAATTAAAGAATATGTTTCATCTTAAAAATGTGTAAAAAAGCAAGCAATTTAGAAAGGAAAATTAAAGCTCTCTCTCTTAGCCAAGACTTGATCTCTATATGCGTTATATATACGTAGTTATATTAATCTTCTTCTTAAATTACAAAACCAGTCCTTGTTCCACTGTGCTGTTCATACTGGTGAATTGTTTAACTGTAGTACTTTAGTATGTTTCATTCTTTTATCTCTTTGGCTCTGTTATTGCAGCTGCATTGCTTTTTCTTTCCAGTGGCCATTACATAGAAAAATTCTACTTTTCCTGGTGATTTCACTTCCATCTGAGCTGCTTCTCACGTTATTGGCTCTAATAAAACAAGACTGTTCTTTGAGTGTTTTAGGCCTGGCTTGGTCCCATTTGTGCAGCCGGCACAGATGCATTTTCAGACTGTCATGGTTGCTTCATCAATGGAACTAAGGATTTACCTTCTGATTACTTTCAGATGGCAAGGTGGAGGTGACCAAGGAAGACATGAAACTCTGCACGATGGGACCTGGGAAGGTGTTCGGAGAGCTGGCCATACTATACAACTGCACTCGAACTGCTACCGTACAGAGTAAGTGAGAAGGCCATCAAACAGAATCAAATAAAAATGTGTTAAGATTTTCATATATGCAGACTGAAGAATGGGAATGAATGAATAAATCACCTTTTTCTTAACAAATGCAGAAAGACTAACCAAGATGTCGAGTCAGTAACCATAGAAACACACACTGTAACTTGGCAAAAGTGGTCACCAAGAGGAAGTAACCATGGAAACACACACACAGGCACACACATGATATTTGGGTCGGTAACAAACTGTAGGTTAACTCAAGTACAGTATTATGTTTCTGCAACAAATTATTTATTATATATATATATATATTTTTTTTTTCATTGAAAATAAAAGAAATCGGTTCGACGTGGCTTGTTACAGCTCAACTTGTCACAGTCAGCTCAATAAATAATTCAACTCGCTTGATTCTCAGTTAACCCAAGGTTTTTAAGGTTGACATGTGTAGTGATCTTTAAACCAATATGACAATCTGATTTGTATGCAATCTAGCCAGAAAAAGGGATTTGCAAGCCTCACATAATTTAATTATACAGCTTCCCAAAGCGTAACGGCAGCAGTTCATCCCTCGCTCATGAACCCAGTGATTCTGTGCAACTCTTAGATTGAGATTTTTGCATCTGTTGATGATTCTGCTATTTATCTGTTGTAATTTCTTGATCTATTATGATGATGCACCTGTGTTGTTGACAACGTTAGAATGGTAGCTTCAGTTCTCTTGGCGTGAAATAGCCTGATATACATCAGTAGGAGAGATGAGTCAGAATCTCGGGGTCTCATCTGCATCTCTTAAGTGAGTCAAAATGCCAGGCCATTTGAAAAGAGATGCCTTGTTTGGAAACTCAAATATGAATGCAAATTTCAGTATTTTTTTTTTACACAAAGAAAACCTCTTCAAAAACCTTTTTTTTTTTTCATTCATCAGCGCTTTGCCATCATATACACTCACAGCTGGACAAACCAATTATATTGCATGTTACTTTTGCTTATTAAGTCATGAAACTGGTCATTAATGTTCAACATTGTTACACATCATGCAAAAAATCTTTCGCTGGTTGAATTTTATTGCATTTTTTTCAATATTTTGGTCACCTAAAAGCAAACACGATTTCTGGTTCTCCCAAACCTGTAACTTATTTAAAAAGCTCTACTGTTCCACGGTTTATTTTTTATAGCGCTTTTCTCGGTCCCAGACCAACTCGAAGTCCCAGTGTGACTCGAAGCCCCTTTAAAATAGTCAGACCCCAAATTCCATAAAGGTAAAGACCAAAAAGCTACTGAAGGACACCAGGACCAGACCAGCAGACAGATGGAAAAAAAGTGGATCTAAAACAGTCAGGCAGCTTGTGGGAGTACATCAAGTGTGGCATCGGCTTTTGGAAAATGGAAGACAAACAAGGTCATTGATAATCTCCAGTCTGGGGCTCCACACAAAATCTCATCCCATGGGGTAAAACTGATCATGAGGATGGTGAAACAGGAGAACAAGTTAATTGATCTGCAGAGACCTGGCACAAAGTATTACACTACTCCACGAGAGAATCACATCCTTAAGGTCCTGACGTTTAAATGTTCCTGTAAGTGGTATCAGAAGAAGGAGATGAGCAAGAGAACACCAAGGCCGGCTGGTGGTCTCCTATAGCATCTTCAGATCTCTGACACCTGCTGGACTATGCTGGAGGCGGGAGGGAAAACCCTGAGGAAGTCAGCACTGCTGGCAGTGTGAAAGCATTGGAACTGACCTTGGAAATTCTCAGAAGAAGATAACAACTAGCTACAGTACCGTAGTTCTGTTGAAAAGCCTGGTCCAGCTCCCATCAAAATGCTTGGCCAAACAGCCAACCTGGATCCAGGATTTAAGGTGTGCCAGAACGTGATGACTATGGTGTTAGTGTTTGGCTGAGCTCTTTGCTCTTTGTTGGGATACAGCCGAATCATTTCCTGTCAGAATAGCATGCGGGCAGATGAATGTAAGAAAGGAGAGGTGAGGAAATAGCAAAACCGGACTTGTTGCCTCACCAGTTTTTTGTTTCTTTGCCCAATGGCAGAACAATGTAAGCTTTTGAAACCCAAGAAGTTGAGCGCTATTCAACCAAAGAAATTATACTACATAGCACCGCAGATTCTCAAAGTGCTCGATCTGTTGTTGTATAGTTAAGATGAAAAACATTCTAGCACTTTATTTGCAGTGTAAAGGCAGCAACAATTTGCTAATTTCTAATGCCATATGTGACAGGAACAAGAATTTGGCCTGTAACTAAATTTCAATGACAATTTTTTATCACTAAGGCAATAAGAGTTGTCAATATACGTCCAATACGTAGATATCGTATATCTTCCAGTGTGGCCGTTTATTCAAAAAAGTATGGCGTTTAATAGAGACCTCTAATGAAGATATTGGATACTGGCATCTAAAAAGCCGCTAATATAATAATAATAATAATATGAGAATTTGTAAGGCGCTTTTCACAGTTTTAACTGTCTCAAAGCGCATGTGTGAATATGTAAGGGAATTGTTGCTTTTTATTAATTTGATCGTCTGGTTGTTGGTGTTTAAGTAAATAGATATGATTTTCACTATGACTGTGACAAGACAAAGACCAAGACCAAGACAAAGACCAGTGAGCAAGCACATATGTGACAGTGGCCAGGTAAAAATAACCTCTTTAACGAGGATAAAACCCTGGGGAGAACCCGGCTCACTGGCACCAGTCTCCTCTGGCATTCTAACACTACAAAATCAATGCGTTGGTTGTTCCGCGCCATTTTGAATGATGATTCCAGATTTTTTTTTTTTTATAAAATATACTGTACGTATATGAATATAAATATATACAGTATATATTTATTTATATACGTATGTACTACAACAAGTGCTGATAGCAAATCCCAACTTTTCTGGACTTTTCAGTACAATCCACTAAGAATTCATGAGGTTTGTCATCAAGAGAGAGAAGCTTGTGTATAGTCGCTCAGCTGAAACGGTTTGCTGGTGGCGGTATCTTATAGCTGTTTTTGTCATAAGCTATGAAATATTATGCCGTTCAACATCTTGTTTTGCTTATTGTTTGTCATCTGAACTCAGTTGGTGGCATTCCAGTAAAGCGCATCGCATCAATAAGATTTAACTTGTGTAACTCAGATCCATATGTAGTTTTGATCTCCTCATCATAGATTCTGTAGCGGCAGGGAGATATTTTTCTTTGTAGATCTAAACTGTTTCAGTCAAATATAACCATGTTTCCATCATACACTCACTTCATTACTTCTACACGTATTTGAAACGCGTATTAATATCTAGCATTACAAACGCCGCTGACATCCGATACTTTCTAATCAGCAGAAAAGCTTCAAATCAATGCTAGTGCTAGTCACTTTGAGATGTAGATTGACGTCAAAGTAATTATTCACCTTGAAATGGCGTGAATTGTGGCGTCATACATTTACAAAATGAAATGTCAAATGTCTATGTGTCAAATTGTTGTCAAACCTTACTCGGTCATTCAAGTCAATTGATATTATCACATTTTATAATGATAAATCTTTGTCAAAGCTCCTCCCACTGATCTTTCTAATCAATGAAAGTGAGGCGAGTATTTGTATGGATTGGGTGGTGTATATATATGGCTAAACGCAGAGATGATTAATGGATAGATGAATGGACTCAGAGACACTTTGTGATGTGGTTATTTCTAAAAACTAATTTGAATTTATTGTACAGTATTTACTATATATTCTCTGTATATTTATCTATAATCACCTTTTGTTTGGTTCTCAGTGATATATACAGTACTGTGATTAGTTAAGTGTAAATCTGTATGTGGGTCAGGTTATTAATAATGGTGCAGGAGTTACTGGTGCCACATCTGTCTGCTCTCGAGGAAAGTGAAGTCTCACAGTCACACATACACACAAGCGTGCGGTTAAAATGTACTATTTTATCCCTCATTAACTCTGCTGTACTGTATGTTGAAAAGTGCTATTGAATGAAAGCCAGATACACCAAGCCGTGTGGCTCATGCTTTGATTTCTGTATCCAGACTCATTAAGAGCATTAGCAGCCAAATTTGAAAGAAAAAGCGCATTATCTGTCACTACAACTCATTGTGCTAAGTGATGTGAGTTGCTTGTTGCCATAGAAACACTTATCCATTGAGTATTAGTGATGAAATCCCCAGGGGAACATTGCTTCACCCTTTAGGTTTAGGCAGCATCCCTTCAGTTGCAGATTTTTCACTCCAATGCGTGATTTCTTGAACAGGTTTTTCTGATTGGAATTGAATTTGTTGAAAATAGTTTTTAGTTCTTTTAAGCTTGTAATCTGCAGTAATATATTGCCATGTGAATGTGTTTGCTTTGGTTGATTCCCTCAATACAAGACAAAGCAGTTTTTTCCTATAAATGCAGTTTGCCAATTGGTCTGAATGGTCCATTTTTTTATAATGATTACAGGAGTAGAATGTGGTAAATGTCGCACTGATTTCAGATGATTTGGCCTCGACGCTAATGATCCAAACTAGTGGGCTGACAAGTCTAACCTTTTTAAAGCAGCGCTAATGGGCACCACCATTATCAGGTTTCAACAAGCTGGGATAAAATAGTCGTTTTTTCTCAAATTTTTTTTTTTTTTTTTTTCTCTCTCTTTTTTTATGTAACTATATTTGTATGCATTTTATTGCAGCTTTTAAAGTCTTTGTTGCTATATTAATCAGATTGACAGTTTTTTTCTTAGATGAACACATCAATAATAACACATTTTGGCAGCATCATTGTTGATATATAAAATCATTTTAAAGCGTAAAAAGAAAATAAAGCTTTTGAACTCTGATTTGCAGATGCAAGCTTAGCATTATGGGCAACTTTCATATGTATGTAAATGTTATGTAACCCCAGAGTGTTCAAACATAAATAAAACAATAACCTTTATTAAAGGAATAAATAGATCCAAATTAAGCTGGTTATTATGGAATATGTACCTTTTAATTTATTTCTATACTGTGTAAACCAAAAGGCATCCTTGGTACTTTGATGGCAGGTTATAATTTTATTCGCTATATCTTGATATTTTACCACTTTTCAAACGTACACTTCTGAAAGTGTTTGCATATACAATATAGTGAAAATAAACAAGGTTGTCCTGATTTGATTTTTAGTATCGATAAACCTTTATTGGGTCTGAAAAAGCCACATTTTCAGGGGATCAGGGATTGGCCTGCAGAGCCCGAGACCAGCTCTGATCTATCAATTGAGATGGCATAATGCATCTGACTTCCAGCAGAAGTCATAAAATCAGATAAAGTGCTTGCAAACAAAGCATTGCAATAAAAAGACCTCAGTGTGGAAAATAAATGTAAACACAATGCTGACGCAAATGCAAACAGAACCATTCCTATCCATTGAACGAGAAAGCTTCAGTAAAAGCGAGCAGCATCAACAGTCTGTCGAAGACCTCGCTTTCCGAGGAACCACATTGATATGAACTGTTGATGAATCACAGTCAACACATCCGTGGTGTGTGCACTAGCTTTCACACACCTCAATACCAAGGCTAAATACACGATGATACACACAATACACTTAGTTTATTGTTCACATTTATGTAACACAATGAACAACGGTGTAAAGATCAAACATGAGGAAGATACACAGGAACTACGGGGAAAGAGACAGTTAATGGAGGAATGACACACTGAATCATAGGAATCAGAGTTTGTTGCACAGGTTACACATATGCCTACAAACGGTTATTTTCTATTGTTGCAGCTTGTGTCAGAATCTGAATTCTTGCTGTTTGCCGCAACATCTCATGAACAAAAGCTCTTGCTCTCAGTGTGGAAGCTCCAGAAACAATCAGATTCAAATTCTGACATTGTGACATTGCTAAATAAAAGCAGTCAAAAGAAAAAAAAAGGTCCCCAATTCAATATGGTTATAACAAATGTTCCGAGCCAGCCACACTGGCAATGTGCGTCAGGTCAAGCAGAAGCAGTGGTGTTAGCTATGCAGATGGACGGCGTCCGAGCAGCGAGAACAGCAGCACAGATGTGCAGACGCTGAGAAGAGCAAGCAGGCAGCAAAAATGCAGGGAAAAATCAGACAAGACCTGACTTGAGCAAGTCGAGAATGATAATCAGATCGCAAGAACAAGCAAAATATTGACAAGATAGTGCTTTTTGAATGCTACAGAGAACAGAATAGCAAACTAAAATGCAACAAAAGTCACAAGTACACTCTATCTAAAGTCAATTAACATCGGGGGAGACTAGTTAGGAGACAATTAATTCAATTCAATAGTAATAAAGCAATAACAAGGCTTGTTTGACGCCTGAACATCCCTTAAACACAGTGTTTTCTGTTAACAGCTCGATTGTTATATTTCTTATTTTTGACAAAAATAAAAAGAGAATGAGAATTACTGAATTTGGTTAAATTTGAATTGTGGCCTTTTAAGGACAAAAGGCCTTTCAAGAAAATAGAGTAATCCTTCATAGTCCCACAATGGAAAAAATGCCAACCCAGTGAAGTTACACACACACACACACACACACACACACACACACACACACACACACAAACAAACATGCGCACACACTTATGTGTCATATGCTGAATTTAAACCTCCTTTTGGAGGTCCAATTCCATTTCTGTAATACCTCAAGGTTTCGTAGCTTTTTCTAGTCTGTAAGAAAAATAACTTTATTGTACAGGATTGGATTAAAATGTGTTCTTTAAAACACATCCCATTCCCTCACAGCTAATACCATCAACTCAGGATGTGGAAAAAGGATGTCCTTCACGGTCTGGTTTCTCTCTTGAAATTGAGAAAAACATCTCGGCAACATCCTAACAACTGTGGATCTGTGGCTCACGATGCAGGGCCTGCGTTAGATCAGGGTCTCTGCGTTCTTTGCTAGGCAATGCTGTGCACACGTGTGAGAACGTAGCTAAGCTCTCGAGTGCTGGTTATAGATGGACTCAGTGTCAGACAGAACACCTATAGACCGCATTTGACTGATCACTGGTGGTCTATTGGATACTGTGCACACATATCAATAACGTTCAGCTTGGAGTGTTTGCTGTAAACTATCTGCTGAAAGATTTCTGAACGTCTTAGTAATTTGCTGTTGTTGAAGTATGGTTTGTTATATTTGCCTCAAAACAGACTTGATACATTTATACATTTCAAATCTTTTAATATTACTTGAAGTTATTTTCCCACAGACCACCTCAGTGAAGTCACACAAGACATGCACAAGCTACGAAGGAGTTCATTTGGTAATATAGCATGTATCAAAACAATGCGTCTGTCTCAACAATCATCAAAAATGACTTTTCATTAGTATTGTTTAGTTTTTGATTCACACTAGTTGACTGAGTCTGTTCTTTACATGGGTTTATGGGAAAACTTCAGTTAATTTCACAACTTGTTTTGTAATATACTTGTTATTTTTGCTAGAATGGGCATGTTTAATAGGCTCTGCTGATAATACGTATGTGTGGGAAAAGATCCAAGTGTCAAAGATTGAATTCCCTTTAATTCAATTTAATTCATTTTAATTAATCCTTTTTTTTTTTTTAGACAATCTNAAAACAGCATCAAATACTGTATACGCATTTGCACACACACACACACACACACACACACACACACACACACACACACACACACACACACACGCTCGCACACGTGTAGTTAAGAGCTTCAGACAGCATTTTACTGTGATCTTGACATCTTTTCTCCGATTTTCCCACCGTCATCCCTTAAACAAGGTTGCATGCTAATTAGCCTAGCCAGGCATGCTAGTACAGGACAGGCTTAGCATTCTGTTTCATCCGGACTACTCTGCTTGCTCCTTGACCACTGCCGGATCTGGACTTTTTCTGCTTGGTGAACGGCTGTCAATGCCCAGATAGTTTTGTGTGATGGGTCGTTATTACTTTGTTGGTCATCTTTCCACTGGGACTTGAATTATTGCTGTTTTCTGTATTTGTGCCTTAACTTTTGTGTAATGTCAATTTTTTGTACATTGACCTTGAGGGTCTCAAAAAGCACTTTATACATATAATAAATTTACTATTTTACATTTTTTTCCTTTGTTACAAAAGGGATTCTTGCATCACTAACTTGTAGAGCTATGAAATAATAATCAAATAATCTCAACTAGCTTAGTAGTTTAGTAAAACTCCAAATTTAGTTATACATTTTGATTTAGTTTTAAAGTGATTGATTTATTATAATGAACATTCATTAAAATATTAATTATTATAAATTAATCACTAGTGGTTAATAATGTGATGATGATGATAAAACATTAGAAAAAAGTTAATTATACATATATTTCTGGTTTTCCTTTGTTACACCTGTATTGCCTTTATTACAGAGCGGGGAAATTGCACAGAATTTTAAACTCATCCAAAGCTGGATGTTGTACATACATAATACATATTCCATGTCACCATGCAGTTTCCAGGGTAATCATACGTTACTTTAGAAATTAATTAACCTAGAAAAAAGAAAACGTAAAACAATTGAATAGATAAATGTCTGTTTATGTTTTCATCGTTTATATTATATGTTTTTACTGCTTTTCTTACTTTTACTTGAGTTGCAAAAGTGTTGTGAAACTCTATTTTTATTCTTTGTTGCCTACATTGATTTGGGCTGCTTTTGCTTTTGGCCCTATACCTTATAACTCATTCACTCACTCACTCACTCACTCACTCACTCACTCACTCACTCACTCACTCACTCACACGTATTTGTGTGTGTCTTTTTGTGTGATTAGATATCAGAATTATTTGTGGGATCAGGCTCAAATGATTTGGATTGGATCATGAACCAAAATATGTGATGGGACAAGCCTAATAAAAGACCTTAACTGCCAAACATTGCCACTCTTTAATGCCCAGCGTGGACTTTTTCTGAATAGAGCAAGCTTGCCATCTGCCCTTTTTGCCCTTCAGATGGATTCCCAGGTGCAGTCCTTGTACCCGACTGCAGCATCACTAAATTCTCTCCCAGGATAGTAATTAATCTCTTGAGTTCATTGTAAATTCATCACCAGTCAGACCAGAGATCAACAGATAGCTTAGCATTACAGTTTGAAGAGTTCACAGCGCAGTAATTATTCACACTGCCACCTTGTAGCTGCATTTTTAACTCGGGCATTATCAGTGGGTGAAAACACTTTGGAATGTATTTGAAAAACTCACGTTTTATGCCTTTTAAGTGCATCTGAAGGAACGTTTTGTATGCATATATTCATCCCTACTAAAAATGAAATTGTTATACAAATCAGCATATTTCATTGAACCAATGATTATATGCACAAAAAAATAGTTGCTGTCTCTGCTATGTCTTGAATAGTTAAAACTAAATAAGAACTATGATGTTGCATACTTGACTAGATCCAAAAGTTGGTTATCTTAAAATTAATAATTCTTTTTCACAGTTTGACTGCAGCCATGACAGGGCTTTTTTAAGTCGATTATGTCAAAAGTGTGAAATGAAACAAAATTAAAATCATCCTGGTTGATAAAGCTTGGCAAGGTCAAAATATGGGAGGGAGTTGAGCTTCCTGACAGCCTGCTAGATGAAGGTCTCCTTAAGTCTGCTGGTCCAGGTTTGACGAATGCATGAGTGAGAGGCATTGCCGTATCATGTTTTGTCATTTTACTGGATTTATTTTATTTTTCTTTTATTACATAAGCCAGAGATAAGCAAAGTTTAGAATAAAGTATCAGAATAAAGGTGTTCTGGGATCTATTGTTGGAATGCCTCATCCTCAAGGCGTTTTCTTGTTTTTCCACAATCCTAGAGTGTCGCTGTCCAGCACTTCTCTCCAGCTTAACTAGAATTGTGTTGAGCATGTGAATCTGAATGGCACGACTACTTGTGTGGCTTCCTCAAGCAAGGCAGATGTGCTTCTACACGTCAAAGGTCAGACTTGGAGCACGATGTTTCGTGTTCTGCTAGATCAGACATCACATGAATGAAGAGCAGTTGATTACTAGAATCACGGGCTTGAGTAACGCTAGCAGCAAAAACTAAAATTGGCATTTTAAGTTGGAGTACTTGCCTCAGAGCATTCATCTGCCAATGATTCATTTTTCAGTAGATCATGCAATTTCCCCCCCGCTCTACGGTGGCTGAAGTGAGGCTCTGACAGACTTTTAATATTCTGAATTAAGTGCTGCATTAGTATTGGCTGCAAAAGCTTGCCCACTGCTGTATAGTCAGGATTAAAGCTTAACTTCACTCAATTACTTTCTCAAACAACTATTTAGAATTACTGAAACTTTTAATTTGTTGATGAACACAAGCCATTTTTGAAATTTACTTCTTCACTTATTGTTACTGACTTTTCAGTCTGTGTTCATGGTAAATTATAAAAGTAGATCTGTATTAGTATACATTGGAATCTGTGTAATTGTAATTTCTTTCTTTTATTGTTCGAGTATATGTCATTGAATACAATTAAATTAATTCTCACTGATCAAAGGAAAGAAATAAGTCAAGTTATAAAAATGAAGGGGACTTTTTAGTAAAAATGTATGTTATGGAATGTGGATGCAATCCTTTTGCCAAGAATCTAAATTAATAATAAACATAAACCGTGTGTTTTCATTTCAAATGCCATACCCGCAAATATATATATATATATATATATGTTAAAGTGAGGCACGTTAATATCTACCATCATGAATGAAAGTCAGAAACAAAATAATTACAGTGGTACCCCGAATTACGAATGTCCTAGATAACTAAAATGCCAAATATAGAAATGTCGAGCCGAAAATGTTGACCCAAGTTCTGAAGTATGTTAATATACATAAGGTCTGTTGTTTACCGCTAGCATGCATAGAGACGAGAGTCCAGACGTGTATAAAACAGTTGTATAATCTTCTTTGCCAAAGGGCAAACTAAACAACTGCTATGTAACATATCTTTATTACATTTATTACCTTTTATTATAAAAGGTTTTATAATCATTCATTACATTTATTATAATATTTTTATCATTTATAATCACATTTATTTCATTGATTAAATGGATTACATGTAAAATACTCAGCTAACGAGATTTTTGCCAAACGAAACGGTGTCTTATCTTGCGCCTTAATGTCCTTTTAATATAACACTAGGATAACAGTACTGTTTTATTTGTGTAGATCTGTGAGATGCATGTCATGAAGATGCTTTTGAAAGATAAAGGCTTCGGTCCCCGGTTCTCTGAGGTTGTCAGCACATCTCATTCCATCTAAATTCAGGGCCAGAAATTATTCAACCACAATTGCTCTTCCATCTTTTGTAATCACAGGTGTTTGGCAAAGATCCAGATAAGCGCGACTTCAGTGCTGAGAGTTTGAGTGGAAGGAGAAGGAGGTTGAGGACTGCTCCTCTGTGACCAGCATGAGTATTAAACCTGCGATCTCCAGAGGCGAGAGCCGTCAGTCACCCGTTGGTGGTGATGGTTGTTGTGCTGAACTGTGGGAAGCGGCGGGTTCCTTTGAAAGCGACTCAGTGGTGCATTGGAGCGCGAGGCTTCTCTAGTTTGTTGGAGTTTTAGCAAGCTTCCTAGATGGTTTTACAGAGTTTAGACTGGTTTGTAAGTTACATACAGAGGCTTAAAATACCATTCAGTGTCAACACTGGCACCTTCGTCAGCGTACTGTCAGCAACACAATAGATTGTGGTTTTGAATCTCAGGGTAAGCTTACATTTATTTCTGTTTCATTTCAATTAAATGCTTGCTATGAATAAACACATCTACTAGCAAAAAGTGTGAATTACAGCTTGGAGACGGAAAGATGCTCCTTTTTTTATCTACACTTAAAGTTGCTTTGCACTGATGATTTATCTTGTCAATATACGTGTTTTTTTGAATAACTTGCATGAATATTCTTGGCTCAATAAATGTTATGCTTTATTGACTGCTCTGTTGAGCTGACCAAAGATCATTACTTTAGCCTTTGGATATTGAAGAAATTGACCAAATATGTGTTTGTTTATAATTGATCTTATTTCTCTCATTAACCCAGGATATGTATGAGAAGAGTTTGTAAACTGGCTCATTGCTCAACCTCTCATATGCATCCAGACAGGAGAGAATCAATGGGGATTTTCTCTTTCATAGCCCGATAGTGAAGGTAGAGGCCTGGCTTATGGTTTATTCATAGCCGCACCTAGTTGCTGTTTTCCACCAAGCGTCAAATCTTAGGGTGTCTTAGATGCCAATCTGAAATATAGTAGATATGACATTTTGGTACAGAGTGAGTGACTCAGTAGACCTTGAATGTCAGTATGGAAGCCATTTTACATTTTACATACTTGATATAATTAAGTGACTGATTGTGGTGATTTTGGAAAAAAGATAAGAAAGTAAAATAATTCTGTGGTTCGGGAAAAATTTTTTTATAAAACTGTATCTGTTGAATGAGAAAAACAGGCCAGAATTTTGAGGAAAAGGCTGAGCTGCAAAGAGTGACAAGCATATCGCCATTAAGCTCAAGCCGTCCCTGCGTTACTCGTATGTTGCGTCACTGTTTCCCGTCCAGCAGAAAAAATTGCTCACGAGTCTTATAATAAAAATAGACAAGTCCTAAAAATAAAATACTGTCTAAAGCCTGAA
>SOMO01000092.1:100224-113741 GCA_028128575.1 Paedocypris carbunculus
GAGTAAGCAGTAGAAAATGAATGGATTGATGGATTGATTTAAAAAAAAAAAAAAATTTGTTTCAAAGAATTCTCTCTCTTGTCTATAAAACTGGGTTCTATTCAAACAAAAACGCACAACTAGTGATATCACTAAGCAAACCAAATTATGCAATTTTGCAACATAACTAGATACTTTAATCTAGAAAAATAGAGAGATTTTCCATCTAGAGTCTGATTCACATGATATAAAGATCTTGATTGTACAATAACAGGTTCAGGTAGTCAATGCTATTGCTAATGCCGATAGACTTCTAACTAGTCAGGTAGAATAAAAAATATTATTATTATATTATTTATAATATTAATATTAATATTATTAACAAGAATTCTTAAAATGACCATTCTCAAAATTCTTGAAGGTACCAGCCACGCATGCTTGAACTCCTAAGAGTACAAACACTAAGTTTCTCATGTGTAAACCTGTAGGAGGAAGAAACCATTGCAACCGTGGCTGATCAAGCTTTTCACTCTCTACAGAAGAGTTCGAATCATCTTGTTTGCCTTTATTTTTTGATGTGTTGTGCTTAGTCTTTTTCTCAGTTGGTTTTGCCTCATTAATCTCAAGCTATCTTGTTTATCAAGCATCCATGCATCAGATGAGCAACAGAACGAACAGTTTGTAGTGTCTAGTGCTCGATAAAGCAGTTATTCTATTGTCGGTTCTTCAAAGCGTTGAAGCATTTTGAGATGACTCGCTATTAAATAAGCTTCATTTGCTGCATCTTGTATTAAGTTTTAAAATCACATCATTGTTTACTGCACATTTGACATCCAATTCAACAGGCAGTTGACACAAACACTTGTGCTGTTTCTAGTGGAAAAACAGATGGTCCTCTCGTGAGCTTTCTCTTTAAATGGCGTCTCCTTTAATCAGAGTGACAGAAAGGCAATCTCTCTGCTCAAGGGTGCTCCGTTGGTTTGTTGTATGTCGCCATGAATAACATTAAGACAGCTAATCAATACAGAGATTAGACTTGATTTAGGTTGACCGATCACCCTTTCCACACTTAGCAAGAGAATCAACCTGGAAAACGAGCTGAAAGTGACAGTGGCACGGTGTCTCCAAACACGTTAATGGGGTTTGATTGAAGTGAGAAGGTCTGGTGAAAGGTTTGCTGATGGCTTGAGAACAGATTAGGAGTCATCACTAATCTTTCATAGTTTTTTTTCCCCCTCGGTTTCATAGTTTTCAGATGTTACAGCAGGCAACATCTGCTCAGGTCTGTCTCGGAGCCAGCAGTGTTGTTGTCTTAGCAATTATGTCCATTGTACTGGTGTTTACCACGGTTAGGGCAGAGAATACTGTGATTGCCTTTTAACTGATATTTCTTGGGAAAGTGTGATCTGGACTGTTGCTCTTCATACTAACCCACTGCAATGGTTGAGTAGGTCTTCAGATGACTTTTTTTTTTTTTTTCAGTTTCAATTTCCTTGAAGTTGTTGCAGCGTGGATGTGATGGGTTTATGTTTGGGGTTTTATAATAAAACAAGAAATTAATTATTTAATGAAGTTTTAAGAAGCAATGTCTTTCAGTGATTGCCAACTTCCATACAGTATTACATTCCCAGTGGGTGGCACAGCGGCAGCTTTTGAGGCTCGAAACACGATTTTGCGTGTTCTCCCAGTGCTTGCGTTGGTTTCCTCTGGGTCTCCAGTTTCCTCCCCCAGGCCGGAGACATGTGTTTCAGGTGAATTGGGATTGGACCACTGGTTGTACGTGTGAGTTGTGTGTGTGTTGCTCCGCTATTGGTTGGCCACCAATCCAGAGTGTGTTTCTCACCTCAGGCCCAGAGTTGCTGACATTGGCTCCAACACCCTGTGACCCAGAAAATGAGTAAGTGGTAGAATATGGAGTAGAACGAGTGAACCTCTTAGTGCTGGCATACAACTTTATTTTGCTATAGAACTGACTGTTAGAAAACAATGACTTTTGGTTACAGTTCAGATGATCTTTAGTCTAGCTTACAACTTTATTCTGGGTCTGGAGAGAGACCAGATAGACGGTCCAGCATATGCGAGTGGGGGAAATTCTAGAATGCCTATACCATGTCTGTAATCTGTGTATTCCAAAAGATCCAAAAGATCCAGATTTGACAAACCTGTGGCAGTTGTGGTCCAGCGGTAGGAATTTGGACCTGCCACCCGGGCATTACAGGTTAGAATCCCAGTCTGGTGGGTTCTACAAATGTCCCCTGAGCGTCATGGCTGCCCACTGCTCAGGGTGTGTGTGTGTGTGTGTACACGGAATGGTTAAATGCAGAGCACTATTTCCATATGGTCCCTAGTGGCCACATTGATAAACTTTAATTAAACTTTAATTAATTAAAAAATCATAAAATGTTTTGAAACATCTTGACTCAAATATTAAAATAGAATGAATCTGTTCAAAGTAATCAAATCAGTAAAGTAGCCGTCTTCTAATAAACTATGGGGATAAGCTCTGCAGTAATGGTTTTGGTCATAGTCATTTAAGTCTCTCTAAACATTAGTGAAATCTGAAAGTTGTCAAGGGAATAAAGTTCACAGACTCAGCCGAATATGAGTCTGACGAGTTTAATTTGTCTGCTGAAATGCAGAAGCCCGTCTCCGACACTAATGCTTGTGTAGTGAAGGCGCCTGGGAATAAGTGTAGTGACATTGTTTAATAACCTGCGCTCATCGAAGCCCTACATAGGCTATTATCTTGTGATTTTGACAGGTGTCCTGTGCATTTTAAAGATGATGCTATTTTGTGTTGCAATTTATTGTGGTTTAGTTTTGTTTTTGTTTCCGTCAGACACATACCTTGACAAATAACTTATATACAAACCTAATGGATTTTAATCCAGAAATGAGCCGAGCACCCGTCTAGAGAGTCCCAGTAGATGCTGAAATACATCAGGAACCTTATAAAAAGCAAATCCTTACAACATAATCGATACATAGCGAATGTGTGGAGGTGTTGTTGTCAATAGTAATTGTACACAGACGGTGCTGTAATTGCTTTACTCTCAGTTGAGATGCCGATGTAGTTACTGACCACAAATGTGACCTGCATTTCATTATGGAGGAGAATTTAGGTAACAAGCCCTTCTGTGCAAATCAGCTCATATTTATTGGAGCCACCAATCCGCCATCTCCGATCTTCCAAACTAGATGCTAAGCTACAGACTGAACAAACAAGATGGTTTGAGTCATTTCTTTATACAGACATGGCTAATATTTGCATATAGAATGACATATAGTTTTATTCTCATCTGTTCTAAATTGTATTGGGGGAAATTGTAAGACACACCAGATGTAAAATTTTCACCATGAATGCATACTCTTATTTTCCACACATCATTGTTGTTATTATTTAATATTGTTGTAATGTACTTTAAATGCATCACGCTCATACTCTTCTACTTATAATTGAGTCAAAACTAAAAGCATTTTACCATTCTTTTTTTTGTTTGATTTAACAGGAACGCTACAAGCTAGACGTTACTTACATTTTTAACGAAGATACAATTCACTTCAAAATTGAAATAAAATGAATAACAAAATTGAAAGATTCAAGTAGAATGTACTATTATACTAGTTTTATATATTATGAAGCAGTAAAAGTTAAAGCATTTAAAATGGTTCTTTATGAGAATTATTTGAAGTGCATTTTATGAATTTTTTTTTGTCAGCTTTTTAGGTTGGGAGATTTTGGCCATCAGAGTTTGTTTGTATTGCTTTTTTAAGGATGGTAACTGTAAATATTGCCTAGTTACCTTGAGAACATGACCTTGACGTAGCATGATGGTTTTATAGTAGAATATTGTGAACCATTTCGTTGTAGTAGAAATCCGATACATGAGGTTCTTCTTGTATTTTTAACACCAGTTGACAACTTAATATTGAAGATGGGTTCATTTTGGTATCACACCTGTTAAGCGCAGAGACAGGACAAAACCTCACGGCAACAAATCAAAGAGCATTTGATCAGTTCTCTTTAGCCGAGTTAAATTCACAACTGCATATTCAACACCTCTGCTAATCAGTGTCGCGACAAGGGATCAAAAGAAGCCCGTGTTATGTCATCATTCAGAGTGCAAAGGTTCTGCTGAAATAGATTTCCCCCGTCTGCAGCGGGTTTGCCCGAGACAAATGACAGCAACACAGTGCCACTCGTGATCAAACCAAGAGAGACAGACAAGCAAAAAGATGTTTAAATGTCTGCTATGCATTCATCTCCCTGGTGAGAAGTGAAAGCAGTTTTAATGAAGTGTTTCCTTTACTGGAAGAAAAGCACTTTGTTTTAGATTCATGGCTAATTGGAAGCCCAAAGCTACGCAGACGATTCAAATTAAAGATGACGTTCTGGTCTAAGAGCGGCCAAGCGGCAATCTTCTGTCGATATGTTATCCAAAATGAGCTAAGTGAGCTGTTCTGTGAAGTATTCATTCATTTATTTGTTGGGATTTCAGAGTCAGTGCTTTTATTCTTGCAGGAATTTAGATTTTTATTATTCAAAGGAACATAGTAATTGTGCTTGTAGATTAGGCACTTGTCCTGGCACTTGGATTTGGCAATTATATTTAGTTGCTTTTGTGTCTTGGTTGTAGCCTAAGATGTTGCAGCCTTTAATTTGGAGATATTTTTCTCTGACCGTGAAGTGTAAAATCACTTTGTGTGTGTGTGCGTGTGTCATTCATAAACAAATACACACACACTCTCTCAGAATCTGGACATTTAGAACAGTAGCATTTGCGCACAGTTTCACCTTGTGATTTCTCAAATTCACGTCTTCATAAAGTGTTATATAAAATAAAGTCCTGTTGTGTTGATGCACTTGTGATGACATTTTATGGAATCGAATTAGATTGCATTCAGCGGAGTGAGACGCACCATCATTCGGTCACTTCAGCAAAGGTAGTAAAGCTTTTATCTTCTCAGATGTGCTCTTCAGATGGTCCGCGGGTCTCTCGGGTTAGTTTATGAAGCTTACCTCCATGCTTCACTTCTGCATGTTCAGTCAGTTTTCAGATCTATGCTTATGCACAGTTTCTCACTACAGACTGAAAAGGAAACGCTTTTAATATGGTCCCAGGATGTAGTACGCTGTAAGCAATGCAGCTTTTTTAGACCTGTCACAGTCTGATGGTCCATTGGGAACTGGTTTGCCTTCACTGCAGAGTCTTTCATCTTAAACCGTTTGGGTTTTGCTGGTGATGTGTTGGTTGACAAATGTTTTATGCCATGAAATTTGCCTTTCCTTCTTAGTTCTAACTGCATTTTTTGGCAAACTAGTTTGGCTGATTCTGAATCAAATGGGATTGCATCAAATGATTCCAGTGGTTTAGATTTTTGAGGAGCTTGACAATATTGGATCAGGTAAAATTGATTGTTACTGTGAATTGAATGGACTTGTAAGCGGGAAGTGCATCTTTAGTAGAAGGCACAGTGCTTCTTTGCATTTGTATTCAAACTAAACTACGCTAAAGTATATAAATATAAAGGTCTGTTATGCCATCTGACAATTGCGATACATTTATTGTACTTTAATTACTGTACCATGTATCAACAACTCCATTTGCTGTACTATAAAAATAAATATACAGTACAGTACACTGAAGAAAATGACATAATTTACAGAAAAATTAAATAACTAAATACGCATTAAATAATATACTTAAGAAAAAAATTATGTAGAGCACACAATTATATAAAAGTGTAACCGGTGTCTTGATGTGCATATGTGATTGTACTTTTAAATGTAACGCATTAGGAAAATTTCGAATGTCATTGTAAACCTATTTTACTTTACAGTGATGTTCACAGGTCAATTTTTAAAATTCCTCCCATTCTGTAAACAGCATAGATTTTCTAATTCTCCATCAGCATCGCCCTGTCTTCTCACTTTTTTTTATCACCTGAGAAAGTGTCTATGCTGTGTCTAATTGCTTCTCCTGATTTTTTTTATAGCGTGTTAGAGGTAAATCTGGCATTTCAGGATGGTTTCTAAATATTGACAATAAAAATCTTCAACCATATAGTCTATAAAAAATAAATTTGCTGATTCTGTGTAATTTTTTTTTTCTCTTAGCCCTGACAAATGTGAAGTTATGGGCCATTGATCGCCAATGTTTCCAGACCATAATGATGAGGACGGGACTCATCAAGCATGCAGAATACATGGAGTTTCTGAAAAGGTGGGTTTTGATCCTATCTCCGTTTCCCAGACCTTGATGGTAAATGTCTGGCCCTCATCTGTGACAATAAAACACTGATTTTCTGCATCATTGAATGACACAGAAGTAAATGGTTATGCAATCAAAAAGCCTTATACTTTATTTTCCACTTCTGATGTTTCTGTTCAATTTGACAGTTTTGCTAGTAATCTTCCGCATTATTACTCTAATCAAGTTGCGTTATATTTCCTCCGTTCTCCAAAGGTAATATCATTTTTTTGAGATGCTAGCAAATAATGAATAGAGTGCTGTTGCTTTCTGTAGATGTGCTCTTGTGTGGGTATAATTCATTGCGCTCTCACAGTGGAAAATTGATGTTAAGATGACAGTTATTAATAGATTTTCTTCATTAGAATGTTTTTATTTAACACCAGCTATTTATTGCTCTCCAATCTAGCATAAGACATATTCATTTTTGCTGGGGAAAAAAAAAACTACGCTATATCATAATAGCCTTTTGCCATTTTATTCTGGTATTCATTACGGTTGCCTGGTAGGTTGCTAAGTGTTTGCTTTTCCTGCCGATTCTATTGGTGATATTTCGCCTTTGACCATTCAACAGAAGGAGACAGTGGGCTTGTTTTATGTTTTCTTTATTTTCTTTTTCTTTTCTTTTTTTTTTTTTTTTAATGATCATTCAATCATGGAGTCCAATGGTTCTGGTGACACAAAACAGTCATTGTGGGTTGAGGTTATCAGCATTTATTTGAAACTGCAGACCAGCTTAACTGAAAAAGGCATGACCAATGTCTTTTAGAGTAAACGTTAGATGTGGAACTTTTTGGTGTACCAATGAGAACACGTGTTTTTAGGGTCAGTATGTTGTCAATGCTCACGTCATAAACCCATGAAATTTAAACACCCCCAGCCTAAGAATCACCACCCCAACCCAAAAAAGGTTTATCAAATGATATTTTCAGTAGGAACATTTTCTTAAATAAATTGTCATATTTTTTGTAGTTCACAATATTTAAACTATTCTGTGTTTTAAGAGTAGTAGAATAGTGAATATATAAATCTTAATAGTGAATATTCAAATATTCTTGCTGTTCCAATTTTAGTTGATGTACAGTATATATGAAAGTTTTTGACTAGGATTGCCACATGGTTTTTTAGATGGCATACATTTTTTTGTCTGAAAAATCAGAAACATATTGAGGTTGTCAATGCATCAATTTTCAACACAATATTCATTGTTATTGCGTGCATTTTTAGTGAAAAAATAAAGTTAAACATTTTTAGCTCATACATGGAAATCATTTAACATATGTGTTTTGTTGATTAATACTTTTTATTATTTTGAGTTTGATTCAGTCTGATGACATTGGAACTCGTCCAGTAATATTTTGTTAGCTTTTTTACTTCAAATGAGCAGTTTTCATGAAGTCAAACTGCTCCCACGCACACACCTGTGGCATCGCTGTTGCATAAAGTATATGTGCATTTGTTATTGATTTCTGTGGAACTGAAGTTCTGTGCCAAGGTTCATTTTGACTTTTGTGGCTTTAAAAATGTTCTATGAAGTTACAGTTCCGCTTAATTGTTTTTGCTTAGCTTGGTAATTTTTTTTTTGCAATAATAATGTGGTGTTTTTGTTGGCTTTGAGAAACTCAGACTCAACCTTTAACCTTCTCCACAGTGTTCCGACATTCCAAAGTCTTGCTGAAGAGATTCTCAGCAAGTTGGCGGATGTGCTGGAGGAGGTAAGGCTTCTCTCACCGCCATACAGTACTCACAAACCATACAGTTGAAAATGGTTACTGTAACTGAGACAAATAAGATGTATGCCATATTTCTTCACAGGGCTTACATGATTACTAAGAATAATTTACCATACAGAGAATAATTTATTAAAAAGGAGAGAATGAAAAGTGTGTGATGAGATTATTCTGATTGTAGTTCAGTTTCGACAGAAGTCGTTTTAGTGCAGTAGGAAGAAGGCATTGAACGATGACTTCTGTGTTGATCAGTCCTAATACGGACGTGCTAAAAGCTCAATACATGACTGAACAAAATAGAATAGTACAGTCATATAAATGTTTAAAACTATTTAATAAAAACATTTTCTCATAGTTGAACGAGTTTAAAGATCAAGTGATTGAGAATAGGTTAAACGGTTGTGTCAGGAAGCAGCGTGTCATTGCTCTCCAGTGAAGGCTTGTATCAAGAGAATGCTGTTAATGTGACCTGATGTCCATGACATAATACATTAAAGTAATGCACAGAGCTCAATATAGATTTTTTGCAGTTGAATTCAAAATTGTAGTGCAAAAACAGTGCAGTATGATCTAGTTTAAATTGTGTGTGCAGGAAATTTGAAACCCTGGTCATGATAGTTCAGCTCATAAATATAAAATCACATTTTGTTTATGTTCAACTCCTAAATATTGTAATTATTCCAGGCAGAAACTGAAAAGTGGAGATCTCCTACAACATCTTTATGGAAAGTCTAGATCTTGTCTATATATGTAAACGAGACTTCTGCCTGACTAAACCACATCTCATCTTGTCAGATAAAGTCCAGATATCTTCCCAGGTTGTTACTAAAATGGAAACAGCCAAATAGCTGCTGATACACACAGTTGATATGAGTGACTGCTTGTTTAAAGAATATCTTTGGGCATTTGAACCAATTTTGAATATAATGCTACTGCACTTAAGTTTTCAGTTTTCATTTAGGAAAAAAATGGACACGTCTTAAATAACTGGAGAGGAAAATGTGTTTCATTATGCAAATTACCGAATGAAACTGACCAGTTCTGCTCAAAGCATTTGATTAGAAAATGTGTCTGTATTATTTCTAGGCATTTTGAAGTTAGATGAATACAATATATTTCAAAGGGACGTCACAGTTTCTCATGTTAATTAAGGTTGCAAGAAAAAGTATATCATTCATGTTTCAGTGTTTGAACTTAATCACATTGAACTTAATCGCCATGGTGTTAGCAATTCCCAACCTTATGTACTTCATTTCCCAAAAGTAAAAATTTTAATGTGCTGTAAACTTCAAGTTAATAGTCTGTGTCTTGACTTGTGCAGAGAGGGAGAGATCTGAGTTTTTTTTTTATTCACGTGAGAAAGGTGATTGTGTTGTTCTTGGCTTGTTCGTTGATGTTGTTGAAGTCTGTTTGTGGGTGCCAACCACTGCCCAGGTTCATAGGTATTTTTCTTGACGGGTTCATTGTCAGGACACTGACTTCCAACAAACCAGACTGAGAGTGCAACCATCAGAACACCATACATGTGAATGCACTTTAGAGACCCAAGTGTCTCTTGGCTCCATAATAAGAGACCATGGCTCTGACAAAGCATTTCGCCTGCCTAAGGCCACTGTCCAAATGCTGGGAATTCAAACTACGGTAATGTATGCCTTCAGAGACACTGTAACACTGCATGACAGATGCACAAAGGTTCATAGCCTGCTGGACGCATTCATGGATACCACATGCCTATAACCTGGACTTAAGGCACATCTGCCATAAGGACCAATGGATGAAGAGATGGTGGAAGGCACAATAAATACAGCTTGATGTATCTGTACAGCATAGGTATCATAGAGATCTTTCTAGAATCCAGTGTTGAAGGGATGTCTCAGCCCACCTACGTTCCTCTTTCTTTTTCTCCCACCTCTATTTTTTATATGGCATAGGGGACTTTTTTATATGGCATAGTGGCAATTTTTTATACTTTTTGACTTGATCAATTGCTGTGTGGAAGGCCTTTCATGTTTTAAAAGCAGAGCTCATGTGTATGAGCATGGCCCGAAACTTTTGATCGACTGACTAATGAGCTGCTGACCTGCTGGTTTGCTATAAGTCCTTGGGCTTCCCTGTAAGATGTAGTCTGTTGCCCCAACTAAAGACAAGTAAAACAGTTTCGTTCTGTACTTTGATCTCATGCTCAATGGATTCTCTCATTCTCTCATTTTTTTTTCTGTCTGTCTGTCGGTCTTCATCATCCTCAGTCCTGGTATTATTTTCTGTCTCACTGGGCTTCCTGCCGGTATTGTTACTTTCGCACTGGTCACTGGACCACTCAGAAATCAGAATACAATGCTTTGTTATTGCTGTTGTTGTTTATTTCTTTTAGGTTCTGAATAAAAATGTGTATACAGTGGACTGGACCCGAACTTGCACATAGTCATAGAGTGTGCTAACACTGAGTGAACTACTTGTTAAACTACGTACTACAACTATAGACTGTATTTCAACACTGAAAGGAGGGCATTGGCTCAGAAAACAAAACCTAAGCCTTAGTGATTTCCCCAACCCTCTTACTTCTCTAAAAAAAAATAAAGAATAAACAAAAAGGCTTAGCTTTTTGTGCATCCCTGCACTAAGCCATCGCAACAAAAATGTAAAGATGATAAGTTCGTATTAATGCCCAACACTTAAACCTATTATTCTGTTTCTACATTCGATTCCTGAATACCAGGGGTTTGTGATCTGTACAATTTACAACAATGGGTCAACTACTTGACCCCAGATAGACTTGCGATGCAAATGTGAATAAAGCAGTAAAGCTAGAGCTACTGTACCTGCTCCACTGTAGATTTTGCCGACTTATAACACATTTGCCTGAGAAATAACTAACTGGTTGATCAATACTACTTTTATCTATTTGTAGAACAGCACTGGCCCCCACCTTGCCGTCTTTTTCCAGTTTTATACCCCCTCGAAAAACCTGGAGCTAGAAACCATGGTGCTTGCATCATAATTTTTTGAGACTGAAGGCCTAAAGGACTGAAGGCATGCTGACATTCGTTTGAAAAATGAAACACTTTGATCGACTTGCTGAATTGCCCAATGCTGTGAGTGGATTGACAACGGTTTTCTCAAAACTTTTTGTAATGCTCAACCATACCGGAAAATCACAGCAGTTCCCTGCGGGTGTTGGGTTTGGGAAAATTGGTAATAGCACTTGCTTTTGCCTCAATTGGACAAACTTGACCTTGCCCTTTCTCTTCACCAAGATAGGTGGCAGAGGCTTTTTCAAATGTTCATTTTGCCAATTTAAGGGCTTTACCGGTCTGCTAAGCAACGTTCTAGTTAACAAAATATACCAGAAGGTGGTCTTAGTAGACATTACAGTTTGTCAATTGTAAAACACCAAATTTACAAGCCGTTAAATTCTCAAATGTCAACGGTCAATGCAGTCCTCCATAGAAGGGAATGAGTAACTGTCAGATAGTCACAGCAAAAATGTTATAGTAACCTGTGCAAATCTTAATGTATCATCAGATTTTGCTACAAGTAGACAGGTAGAACACCATAGACAACAGCTGGCTTTAACAAGCACTTAAATGGTTTGATTGTTTCCGCAATAGCAAACAGCACCAAGGGAATGCCCTAATTTTATTCTTTAGTATTGTTTATGCAGGATATTTTAGTGTGGAAGAGTTCAATCAATCAATTAAAGAGTTGTCATCTGGACTTTAAAGATGACCTTGAGGCAGATAAGGATTACATATCATCCCAAGATTTCAAAGTATTGTGCTGAAATATGTAACAGGTTACAGGCAAACAAATGGCAAGGAATATTGTTGCCATGCACAACAGTTACTGGAAACTGGCTTCTCCATTTTGCCTTGAAAACACAGTTTGGTTACACAATTTCACATGGTTCTTCTAAGGTATGTATTGGAAATACTGGTCCTGGTGGGATTTTTCGAATTGGTTCATGGGCTGTCTGACAGATATTAAATGCTTATTTGCTTATTCACTCGTAAAAACCTCATAAAAAGTTTTATATACATATGTATACTGCTTTTGTGACATGCAATTCCCCAGCTGTGGGACAATTAAAGGCTTTTCAATACAATTTAATACTGATCAACATCTTTTTTTCCAAACCAGGTCAAAAACAGAACAAGATGCTGTTGATGACACAACAGAACAACCATGATATACAGCTTTTCAGTCGGAATGTCTGGTACTATTAGCATGCCATTTTCTCATTTCTGAGTCATTGTTCAGAAAGTAAAATACAAGCTTTTGTTTTAAACTTTTGAGAAACAATAGACTTAAATGGAATTTGAAGAGTTGTGTTTGCTTTCATGGCAGCAATTATCTTTTGTCGATGTGATTGGAACACATCACACGTTAACTAAGATTACTGCTTTTTTGTATCTGTCTATTCTTTCTACTCAGGGGAAAGGCTGAAAAGAGGGCATAGTCTGAAAGTGACCACACGAATGAGTCAGATAAATTCACCATATCTAATTTTTTACCAGATCAGGCAAGTGTCACAGGATAGGCTAGGGAAAAACAGGATAGGCTGGGGAAATACAGGATGAGCATCGGTTCAAGCATCTACCTGACAAGTCATTTTTGGGGTTTTAACAAATTCTACAGTTGACAGAACTTTACCACCAGCCCATACATTACCCCAGATAAAATAAGCTCTCTTCACAGGCAAAGAAGGATTCAGTATGCAATTCACTCTTAAGCTGTACTACATGGTGCAACATGTATATTGTGCAGCCCATTTCAATGTATTGGACCAATACGCTTAAACCACAGCAGGAGAGATTGGTTAGCAGCAATTTGTCTGCCAGCAGAAATTATTGTAATGCCCCAGTATCCCTCAAGAGTCTTATTTTGCTCTGGTTTTCTCAATTGCCAGTTAAAAAAGCTTATACTTTCTATATAAATGGTAGATAACCTGCCTCAACAATAAAAAAAAAAATAAATACATCAGTTGTACTTGAGGTCACAAATCTGTATACCGATTTAGTCTTGTATGGAAGCCTACTGTTTCAAACGTTGGAATCTGAATTTGGATGTCTACCATTGTTAGAATCTTCTAATCATACTACCTCACACAATCAGTTCAGGTCACTTATTTTATTAGCGGATGTCTGTCTAGTAAAGATTTAGGAAAGGTTTTCTCTCGTGTAAAATCTACAAAAGTCCTAACCCTATTTAAGACTTTCTACAATTGACAGGGTAGAGCAGAGTTTGTGTGGTTATCCAGATGCCGTGCACTTTAGAAGCAGTGACCAAACCTCTTAAACCCAATGACGTTATTATGCTTTCAAATACACTAAAGTATGAATATTGAAGTTATTAAACTTCATGCGAACAAAAATACATATGCAAATATACAAAAATATGCACTTAGTAGTGGACTAGTTTGATCGGTCAGGTGGCTGGCACAAAAACAAAATGTGTGAATGTGTAAAACCAAAAAATGTGTAATGAGCATTTACATTTTAAATTAGCTAACAATTCAACAGTTCATTGAGTAACAAGTTCATGTTCTAGTTCGTGTGGG
>SOMO01000092.1:144182-158125 GCA_028128575.1 Paedocypris carbunculus
AAAAAAAACAGGCAATTTAAACAAGACAAAGAAAAAGCTCAGTAAAGTTCTGATAAATGCAGATGGGCTCACTTGATAAGCACAATGGATCCTGGGAGTTGGAGTCCACCAATGTGCTTCTATCTGAACGCAGTAATGTAACGTGAAAAATCAAAGTGTTTCGAAGTTTCGCTAAGATCAGACCTAGCTAGCATTTGCTTGATAGTGGTTTTTTTTTCATACAATAATTTCTCTTTAATGGATTCAACATCTATTTTTATAAATAATGAGTGTTCATTTTTTAAAATATAAAAAAAAATTAAGCTGATGCATATTTTTGACTTTAGCCAACACTGTTTTCCAGAGTGACATCTTCCTCTTTTTAATATTATTTTGTCTTTCCTAAGTAGTCAGATACAGATATTGATAAATATAACAGTCTGATGAATAGATATACAGTATACGTGTGTGTGTGTGTGTGTGTGTGTGTGTGTGTGTGTGTGTGTGTGTGTGTGGTCTTGACACAATACATTTCACTGCAATAATTTAATTTTTTCAATCCCAGCACTCATTCAAAGTCTTGCTCCAGGCATTCTGGACTCACCATTTAACCCTCTTCATTCATTCACATCTGAGCACTGGTAATTCCGAATGGAGTGTAACTAGTAATGAACTTTACAGCGTTTGCTTTGGTTCAGGGTTTTCTGACACGTTCTCTGTGTGAATAAAAGGCCCATCATGAGTGACACTTTATTATTCATCCTTGCCCAACTCATCTCATCTTTCACTCTAAAAGCACAGACCAGACAGTGTTTGTCCCTGTGAGGTGTAAATCTCTGAGCTGCAGGCCGAACGGTGTCATGTACATCCATTTAGCTTCACATCGTAGTGCAGCCTGCAAAAAGTGTGTCTTCTTTGTGACACATTGTAGCAGCTTTTTTACTCTCACCATGTTGCCGGTGTCAAGTGTGTGATTAGCATAAAAGTTAAAACCCTTGTGCTTCTCAATGCCAAAAGAAAAGACACGGCTCCAGTAAAATTGGTTCAAGACTAGTATTCATAATGTTAAAGAGCCTTGTAGATTTTCTTGTGTTCTCTTCATAATTTTTTGCCATTGTGATCAATACGTAAATAATATAGTCAACATATTTGCATAGTATGCTCCATTTAGAGAGAATGTATGTATGTATGTGTACATACATACTTACACACATACACCATTTACCCACTATAAAATGTAACATTTATAATGTAAACTTTTTTTTCCGTAAAATATATTTAATTGTCAATAAATGTATGGTAGAGGCTGTGAATAATGTGTGTTTTTGCTGTTTTATATAATTGTTATAGCACTTGTATGAGGTTTAGGTCACTCAGAGTTGAAGTCAGATAACACAGCAAATCTCTCCGACAAAAAGCCATATCTCCTGTGTTTCAGTGAAAAGAGACAATGCCATTCCTCAGGAGCGCTCAGGCCGCCGATATTCATCATTAAAGACAATCATGTCACATTCACTTCTCCTCTCTCCTCTCCGAAGGGAAGTAGCCAAAGCCAATTTAATGTTCTCCAATTGTCTCCTTTGTACTGCGTACAGTTTACTGGGCTTAATGGGGCAGGCCGCTTCCCTTTGATATCACTTCTTCCTCCGCCAAACCCATAATGCCCCCATTTGTCCTACACAAAAGCCCAACTTAAGCTACACAAAGAGCTGGTTACACACAACCTCATTTGCCTAAGTGATTGCATCCACACAAAAAAAAGCCTGGAATCTTTGATCTCAGTGAGGTGCAAATGTGTTGGCTTTGCTCAGTCTGAGGTGCCGGCCTGGAACAATAAGGCCTCTAATTCGAGCCATTACCTGCACATCACTGTCTGCCCGTTTGCACAAGGGTTCAGAATATGCGTCGACGGGCGGACTTACGACAGACGCGTTTGGTTTATCAGTGGCATCTGCGAGGACCAGCGGGCGGCCTTGATACTGAGGGCAGTTCAAAAAGAGCGGCTTTGGCCAGTGTGGAAAGGCAAACAGCATTTAGCACCTCCACGCGGAGTGCTAATGACAAACAAGCCGCTCAAAGTGACATAAAAGAGGAGCATCCTCGCTCCCAATCAATGACCTTTTCTCACACGCACACTTCCTCCGGACACAAAAGACGCACCATCCATCTCCTCCGAGCAGTGGCCCGATTCTTACCCAGGCCCATTCACATCTACTCACTCTTAATATGAATGCGAGGAAGGGGGGATAAGTTTTTCTTCTTAACTACACTTGAAACAAATACCATAAATAAAAGAAGGAGGGAGGGTTGGTGTACATTACAGGACTTCAAAGGGCCCGGCGCTTCCCCCATGTGGCCCCGGTGCTGTGCTTATTTTCAAGGTGCTTATTCAAGTGTGGATACTCGGGGCTACATCACTCACCGCAACCCGAGGGACACTTAACCGTCTCCTCCGCCATAAGCAGAGGGAGAACTTGAAACTGAGAGGGAGGATGTTTCTGGTGACCCTACGTCACCCCAGTGGACGGGATCAATTAACCTCCCGTTTACAGTCGGCTGCTTTGTGAGAAAATTCACTCTGGCACAAAGGGAAGAATAAAGTCAATTATATCATAAAACAACACTGGGCTCAAATAAAAGGCAACGCTCTCTTTGACGGTTAAGTTCTCCTCGTGTGAGGGTGACAGGTGGCTGTGTCGACTTTCACGCAGTGGTGCTTTAGACTTCTGGGGATGGAAGCGGACAGTGGATGACATCACATTTTCTCACACGAACCGAAATACCCCGCAGTCTATTATAGCTGTATTAAATTGCTTCGGAAATACAATTTAGTTTTTAAAATGACATCAATTCAAAAGTGAGATGAGAGTAGATGACAATGAGAAGTCACTGAAGGAAGTATGATCTATGTATGTATGTATGTATGCACGTATGTATGTATGTATGTATGCACATATGTATACTGGGCAATTATACATTTTTCTTATTTGTTTGAACTACATGTTGTAGTTTATTTATTGTTTTTTAATTTAAAAATGGATTTTCATACAATTATGATTTTAGTCATTATTCATGTTGACCTTGTTGCCACATGCGTTTGATTCCTTAATTTTTCCTATTTTTAAACAACTAGATTAAAATCACATTAAAGAGACAAAGTTATTAAAAAAAAAAAACTATACAAGCTCATCAGTTATGATGCTCAATGAGTATAGAACATTGTTTGTAAAACCACAGGTTGCATTTTTGATTCAGATGAAAACTACATAAGCTATACATTTTCTTTTTTACAAATTATGAATGTTAATTAAAAAAATTCCAAGGTGGATTCCAAGGTGAAGCAGACAAGAAATTTCTGATAAAACTTATGGTAAGCCTTAAATTGCATCAATACTGAACAAAACGAAAGATCAACAATTAAATTTTGTTTTAATATTGTGTTTTTACCTCATCTCACCTTATGACAATAAGGGTGAGATGAGGTCATATCTCACCAAACTGTGTCAATTAGCTAGACTTGTTTGCAAATGGTCAATAGGGGGCGCCGTGTGCAAGGGCCCAGGTGTCAAATGAAGAAGAATAAATCCGGTAAGTAACAATATTAACAGTTTGTATCAATAAAACATATATAAGCTTAGATTTGACTGTGTTCTATATTTAATTGTCATATAAACTCCAGTTTATTCAGCAAACCTTGTCTCAGTACATTGTAGTTGAGAAGCATGGTGAATGGAATAATGTAAAGGAATAATTCATTTTAAGTATTGCCCATTNNTAGCATTATATTATTTAGTTATTTTTTCCAAACAAAATCAAAGAGTAATATAGTTGCTACAAACAAAATTATTCCCCTAAGAAAGAAAAATAGAAAGACCAATTTCAAATTACCATTCATAAGAATTGTAGGCTATTCATCCTCCCTGGTTGCCATGCAGTTGTTACAGAGTATAGTTTTTACAGAATCTATGAAATTGTCGTTTTTTATTCTTTTTTCATGTCTCTTTGGATGGGAGCTGTGCACATAGTCTGATAATCTCAGTTGGAGAGACATGAAGGAAAGGACATGGAAGTCTGCTCGCTCTGTTTAGCATCGCATTGACACTGTGTGCTCAGGACTGTGTGCCAAAAAGCGATGCCTTTAAGATTACAGAGCATTTACTTTTTTATTAGTCAAACACAGTTCTTCACACCGAGACACTTTTATCTCTTTTTCAAGAACCAGTGTTTCCCATCAAAACAAATCTACTACAAGCAGAGGCTTAAAAACACCAATTGACTTAAGTTCATTCCAAACTTACATGGGAATGCTAAGCATAAAACATCTCAAAATGAAAATGTTACTCACACAGATGTTTTACAACATTAGTTCTTTTACTTGAATATAATCAATGGCCCAGAGTAACAAATAATGTTAGTTCTAATTACTGTATTAATTTTTAAGATAAGAATCATTGTTGCACAACACATCAGTACGTTTTACGTTGATGTGTATGTGAAAGGGAAGTTATGAAGTTCCCAGTAGTTCCAATTCCTTTTTCCGTTTCTGGGCATATAATACATAAACAACTCTGGGCTTGTGAAAAGCACCTTACAAACGCTCTGAACTTCAACTTCGGCCTGATGCCGGGATTCGCACCCTGGATTGATGGCTAATCAAAGGTCAATTGTCCAATTCCAAGAAGAAGAAATTCCACACAAGCGCTGGGTCTCAAACTCACACCTCGAACTCGACTGGGCCTTACCTACTGTGCCAACATACTGCTATATGTTCTGAGCGTAATGGTGAATAATTTCCTGAATCACTGTGCATTCTTGATAAATGAAAGATTAGAAAACAATCTTTTGAAGAAAAACAAAATTGTGGTTACAACTTGTACTAACATTTGTACAAATTCTCCAGTGGACCAATCAAATGAGATTGAAGTTGCAATTAAGCTTCATATTCCAACATATACTTATTTTTGCCACAAAGTTGCTGGACGTTGAATTTGATTTGTGATGCTGTTTAGCCTCTTAAACATTACGACGTCAGCTGATCTAGCACATTTTTGTTGAGTCTCAACCGCATCCAGGCCTCGCTGTCGCCTCATTGGATGTGACTTATTCTTTTACACTGTAATAAGAATGTAAGTGTTTTGGGAAGGTGGCAAAGGATAATTGGCAATTCCACAGTGCAGAGACTGTCAACTGGTTGAAGAGTTACTCCAGTATTTTAGGGAAATCCACAGTATGGTGCAGGGTGGTTAAACACATTAGCTAGAATGTGGGGCCTTCTGTTAATAGCTGCCTTTTCCGTGAAAAACTTTCTCTTAGACAATGAAAAAAAAATATATAGATTTATTGTCTACCATGTGTTCAACTAAATAAGAACTAGTAGACTTAGTTTTGTGCAACCATCGAGCAAATGGCGAAGAACAACGAGTATAATTCAACCACAACTGTTTATTTCATTACAGCTTCTTTGGGATAGTTGGCAACTGTGAAAAAGTTTTTTTATAAACAGAATTAAGAATAAATTTATTATTATTCTTAATTCTTAAGGCCTCCTTGAGTGACCACCTTATGATCCTCCTGTGCCATCTTGAAATATTAGCTCCGAAACACAAATGTAAAGACAGGAATTACTCAAGCAAGTAAAGTGACAGCAGATGAGACAACACTAGTGGTCCGACAGCAATTCATCTGGCTTAATCGTGCTGAGGTGAAGGCCGCAAAGATGCAACTAATTCCTGTTTCCTTCAAGCAAAACATCCTTTTCATAACATCTTCTGAAATGTCGAGAACTGCTGTGACAGTCATTGAAAATGAGCAATAAATTAAGCCCAGATATGTCACACACTAGAAATGGTTGCAGACCCAAAGGAGCTCCAACAAACAAGCTCCTGTTTCTACACAATTCTGGACTTGGTAGCATTGAACCGCCACCTGCACATGTGTCTGTTTTCATGATGCTCCTGCCTCAGGTTTGGTTTGCAGAAATATACCCATACCTGAAATGAAAATGTACCTGATCCCCCCTCAATGCCAACCATTCCGAAGTTTTGACTGCTTTAGTTACCCTCATCTTTACATAGACTCTGGATGCTGTACACTCTCCACTGACATTATAATTAATTTGAATACTCAATTATCTGAACGGGTAATTGGTTTATACTAAACCAATCGGCCATTTGCCAACACAGAAACCTCGTGCCCAGGCAGTGAGACGTCAGGATTTCCAATTAATCAAGATAAATGCATGTTCACCCTAGTTCAGAGATTCTCATTTCTCAGTCTGGACTTGGTTTATGACATAAACAATGTCATAACTTGGTTTATGACATAAACTTTATGTCCACATGGTGGCCCAACTCGTTCTACCTCGGACCAAAGCAATATCCAGTTCCTTTCTGAGATTACGCAAGGACAGAAGATGTTTTTCTTTTAAAATGTTCAACCAAATTTTCAGTTTGACACTTGGCGAATACCCATTTTCAATAAGACTTTGTAGATTTAGTAACAGAGAATTCAAATGTAAATATATTACAGTTGATATAAAGCAATTTGTTGCTTTTGCAGATCTGACCATGCTGCCATGGAAAGCTATTTGTTACAAGTAAATGTTATTATACAGTAATACAACTTTTTTTTTCTATTACTTCTTTTAAAATATAAAAAAATATCTAGTAGTTGGACAAATGCTTGTACTTAAAGACACCACACCAGGGAGATACTGAGCAGCTCCTCAACAAAGATGCTGATGGCAATACTAATCGTAATTAATGTCACGCTCTTCCCAGTCACAAAAGCTTAGAGAGGACAGCCAGATATCCATGTCATGTCCTCCTGTCTCCCACTTTTCTTCCGCCTTGTCTTTCCTCTAGTTTGAGAATCTCTTGTGCGGGAATTATAAAAGCTTTGTGATAGATACCACATCATAATGAATCAGCGGTACCTTATTGCAACATCTAGAGAATTAGTGGTGATGCAAGTTTTTCTTTAGAAGAAGTCCTGACCTTCCTTTAGGGGAGTCCATTGACAGGTCATCCGGAGTGTGAGTGAATGAATTGGAAAAAATGTGAGGTGTGGTCCTCCTTTAATCCTCTCAATTGCTCATGCCTGGCTCCAGTCCACACCCTCATAGGGTTACTAATCAGCCTGACTCACCGCTGGAACAAAATAACACAGAGTTCCTTTAATGTAGTAATAACAGCTTTTGGCAGGTTTTATCGCAATGTCAAAAAGTGACTGTGGGTGTTTAAGATGAAACCTAATGGATGTTCCACAAGCATGGCCTTGGTTGAGTTGGAGGTTGGAGTAGAAATCACTGATATGTGCGAGTATGCTAAGTAGAGGTCAAGGCATTATGACGCAAGGAGGACATGTTAAAGCGTTAAAGAGGACTATATTGAGATTCATAGATTTTGAATGACATTGTATAGGTCATTGCCAATAGTACAACCTTACTATTGTTGAGACAAACCTTCCTGACCTAATGACATGAGCATGCATAGACAATTATCATGAAACGCAATATTAAAGCTTAAAAAAAGTAAAATATAAAAAAAAAAAAATGTTANTATCTGAAAAAATACTTTAGTTGACATGGCAGACAGTTCCACCTGTATGACTGAGAATTTCCATAGAAATTAGTAAACTAATCTTCTCCAAACTTGCAAATTAGTAATTGAACAGTCTTTTCTTCACACTACAGGACGTGAGAATTGTATTGATCACTGGAAATGGCCCAGACTCTTGTTACCCAGTGTAGACTCTCTCATACAGGGCTGAAATATGATCCGGAGCCAGTGTGCACTCTGTGGCAGACCTCCTGGCACCAGAGCAGAGAGGGCCCGAACTCCTAGCGTTGAAGGAGAGGCCTATCATTAGAGGAGCTGACTCCAGATCAGTGCCGTGATTAATTATCCAGTTCAGCAGACAGATCTTTGGTTGAGCGCCTGTTGGGGTCGACCAAACTCCCCGGTCCTCATTACATCGCTTCTTGGCTTGTAATTTACTGTCTTCAACCTTAAATGCCATCAGTCTGAGTGTGTCAGAAGACCTCCAGACAAACCTCTAGGTGTCTCTGCCATGAATGGAATTTGCCTGAATATTTGAGATACCTTCTGCTGGACACTACTGAAGCTGCACATACCCTCTCCCACCCTGTTTTGAGACACCAGGTATAATTCTTTAATATTATTTCAGCATTTCTATATTCCAACCTATTCCTATTTATATTTATTTAATCAAACATATGGATTTCACAGTTGGCCTGAAACGACATGAAGGAAATATGCGGCATGAAAACAATTGCGCAACACTTTGAGTGGCAGCGTGGAGTCAGAGTTCTTTCCCGTAAGGCGGCTGACCTCACCGGGCCTGCAGCAAGCCTCTGCGGGTGTGAATGTGCACGCGTGTTTGTGTCTGAGGACGCTAATGATAAGGTTGTGCGTGGCAGATGCTCAGGCCGTGCCCAGAACTGACAGCATGAACGTCTTGTCAGTGGCGTCGCTCCTCTGCGGACATCCATGCAATTTCTCTTATTACAAGGCTAGACAGGGGACACAACAACCACAAAAAATGAGCAATTACACTTAATTAGACAACAACAACCAAAAGACGGTCTCGGACACAGCTCTAGCAAATAAAAAGAAACGCTAGGCGACCAGAGAGAGAATAATGAACGCTACATCAAAGTCCAAAACCAAATGACTGTTTTATTAGAGGAGTCACAAAAGTGCACAATTTCTTCAAAGCAAAGATGAGAGGAGTAAGATAAAGGGATTGGACGGAGAGNTCATGGAATTTTCTTTTCGCAAGTGATGTATTTAAAAAAATAGTCTTTTATTCAAGGTGCAGATTTCTAACCAACATAATCTTTTAAAGGCCACGTGTAAATCACGTTTGGAGCAGAGAAATTGTCATGTTTAAGAAACCACTGTGACAATGGAGTGTTATCAGGCTGCAAGCATCCATCAGAGGAGGGGTACACTGATGAAGAAAATATCCCCCACCACCAATCTGAATCTTTCATATATGGCAGAGTGGATCCATTCTTTCATGTGGTTGAGGGCGAGTTCTGATCCTATCATCCAAATACCATACGCCAGGCAACGTTTCACAATTCTCTGTTGTCCCATTTTGATGTGATTTTTGGGCAAATTCCAGCCTCGGAAATAGTTCTTAGCTAACAGGAGAAGCACCCAGTGTGGTCTTCTGCTGCTGCACCCATCTCTCAAGGCTTCAATGTGGTCATCTCATTCTGAGAAGCTCTTCTGCATACCCATTTTGTAGTTGTTTGAGTTACTGTTGCCTTTCATCAGCTCAAACCAGCCTGGCCATTGTCATCTGACCTCTGGACATTTGTTCCCACATAAAGTCAATTTATAGAATATTTCTCTATAAACCCTTAAGACGGCTGTGTGTGAACATTCCAGTGAATCGACAGTTTCTGAAATACTCAAACCAGCCTGTCTGCTACTACAACCATGCCAAGCTCAAAGTCACTTAAACACACTTTCTTCCCCATTCTGATGCTCCAGTTGAACTTCTGCAAATTGTCTTTATCATGTCTACATTAATGCATTGAGTTGCTGCCATGTTATTGGTTGATTAGAATTTTGAGTTATTTGAGCAGTTGTAAAGGTGTGCCTAACTCTGTGGTCGTACAGCATATTTGGCATCAGACAAACTACATCAGACTAGATGTTTCACAGCTAGATATCTAAATATAATACTGGCATCCATCAGATTCTATAAACAAGAAGTCTTCCTACACTGGCTGGCATGGTTCAAAACCACACTCCTGTCTTTCTGTTGTTGTTATTGCGTCTGAGTCGCAACGCTCTGTCTCTGCCACTTTGCATAATGCGTTTGGCTGGCTTGGTCCTAATTTCCCAAGCTTCTCATCACTGTCAGGGAGTTCCTGTTTGATCTGGGAGACACCCTCTCTCTCTCTGGGCTGTCTGCAGCCTGGGAAAAGCCACAGCAGCATGGTAAACTGTGGCTGGCTGGCTGTGAGTTTAGGGGGGTTATGGACATGAAGGCTCCGAGAACATGAAAGACCAACAGCGGCGATACTGTTGCACTGCTGTCGCCAGGACTGCCCGTCTGTCTGCGGGGATGGGCGGATGGAAGCTGCATTGCGGGAACAGGGAGGGGAACGTCATAACACGATAAAGCAAGACTGCAGAGAGAGGCCGGTTGCTGGATGAGTCGACTCACACCCAGGAATGTCTCAGAATGGGTTTACTATATTTTGGAACAAATATTTTGGTTTTTTTTTTTAAATAAAAGGTTATAAAATGCTAATTTCAAGGAAAATAAAGATTATTTTAACCAAAAGTAATTTAACCTCAGGACTTTTTTTTTTTATTTATAAAATAAATAAAATGGAGATGATTAAAACTTGATTGTAACTTTTACACACGGTGTAATTGGGGGTATTTGCCAAGTTACATAAGGCTTTTTAGAGCTACGAGTACTCATTCAACAAAAATTTAGCAATGTAAGACTTATTCTTGTTCTAAATCACAAACACAACTAACTATATAATCCCCAAAAAGCACAGTGATATTTGTACCACCAGACGTCCAACAGGACGTGCATGAATGCACCTTTCGAATCTACTATGCCCACTACAATGTTTAAGTTGGATGGTTCAACAAAACCAAGTATAGACTGCAACTTCACAGTAACTCCATTGCAAAATTTTTAATTCAGTGCCCTCATCCATCCATCAATCCATTTATTCTTCCTCCCATCAATCCATTTATTATTCCTCCCATCCTTCATTCCTTCGTCCCATCCTTCCTTCCTTCCTTCCAGCCTTGTTTGCAGCACATGTGACAAAAAGAGACACTTTCTGGTGTGAAGGGATGGTGGAGAGCAGGGTTGTTCTGACTCTGACCTCTTTATGTAGAGGAAAAAAGACAACAAAGATGCAGTTCTAAAGTCAAGTGAAAGTGTTCTATGTGTTTGATCGTTACTTCAGTTTTGTTGTGTACCTTACTGAGTAATTAGCAGTATTATGCCTTCTATGACTGACTTGTACAGTGTAATTAATGTCATAGTGTATTTTTCATACACATCTTAAAAATCAAGAAGCATTTCGTTGAGGAGGAACAAACATGTATTAATTTATACATTTCTGCCTTTTGAAACCACAAGCATAGTAGCACACTCCAAAAACTATGTTTAAAATGTCTGGCATTCACTGCAGCTTTCAAGGCCCATAAAATATATGGGCCTGGCAATTATCTGAATAAATGATGGCATTTCAAGCACAGTCATCATTCTGATGGTTTACACAAACCGTTGTTTTTCTTTCCACATCCCAGTCGTGCCGCCTGCATGTTTTGCAAGCAGGCGTCTGCGTAAGTGACGGGAGCTCAGAAACAGCAACATACCAAACACAGCTGTGCTTATGCAGGAGGAAATGCCACAAATATCCACACATAGTCTGTCAGACCCTCACAGCGGAAACATCTCGGAATCCTGAGCAAAGACTGTTTACCTGACGGTGTGATTGTGTTCTGGAATCCGGGCTTTACAGTAGAAAATGTGGTGATGTTGACACAAAAACAAAACAAACGTATCATTACAGATCCATTAGTGACTTTGATGCTCAACTTTACATTAAAAACAAAACAAGATACTCAGGATAACGGAACAATGCATCTTGACAAATCATTCACAGTTGCCGGTAAGTGATGCGTTCCTTCAGGGATTTCCAGGTTTGGAAACAGCAAGTTAATAATATATTTTTTATCTCTCTTAAGATCAAACATGAGTGTAAGAGTATCATAATGAATATGCATGTTTACTATACCAGTAGAATCTGCATAAAGAGGCCAATTACTGCACTTGTATGAAATTTCCCAGTAGCTCAGTCAGTGGAGCTGTGTACGTAGGAAATAATATAGTGCAATACTTACACTTCAATTCATTGTCTAAGCAAACTTTAAATAATAATCCATCCATTTTCCACCACTATTTCAAGTTCAAGTTCTGAGCATTTGTAAGGCGTTTTTCACAGTCTTGAAGCGCACATTTTTATTTCAGGGTCAAAGGGAGCTGAAGCCAATCTCAGCAACTCTTGGCCTGTATCACATACACTCACAATCACTAATGCCCATGGTCAATTATGGGCAATGCCAATTCACCTGAAATGCATCTTTATGGACTGTCAGACAAATGAGAGATCTGAAGGAAACCCAGGAGAGAACACGCGGCAAACTCCACACAGAAAGGCCCCGATTGAGTCTCAATCTCACTCAATGTTCCTGCTTGCTGTGAGGCGACAGCTCTACCTGTCGGACATATAAGTATTTAATGAAACAAACGAAACAATAACCATGACCAGTAAACACGTTTTAGGCGACAATGTAATGGAAAACCTCACAAACGTTTCCTATGAAAACTCTATGAAAGCTTTTTTCATCTCGTGTGTTTAATGGGACTCATTGACTCTCATTGTCCTGTCAAAAACATTGAAACACTGGAACGTGGATGTTACAGATATGTATTATCCTATGCTTGATTCCTGTGGGTGTTAGCGCTCATTATGGATTATTACCTTTGGCTCTGCACTTTAATGCTTTGATGCAAGTTTAATTCACTGAGCTTATTAAAATCATCACAAACATTTTTATCATTAAAACATTCACTGTGATAACCTCTGTTCTGACATCTCAGAATGGTTTTGGGAATCTTACCAAAAACTCATGTCACTTCTAGCCGAGTCTTCTGCAGGAGATCAGTCCACAAGATGAAAGCGATCAGCGAGTGAACCTGTCACAAATGAAGACTGACCACCAGAAGGTAAAAGTGAGTAGACTATTACAGGTAATGACACTTAAACACCCCAAGGAAGTGCATGTCTTGTAGCTTTGGAGAAGCATTGCAGGCACCATGGGACCAAGCAAAGTGTGACTATGAGTTATTAACGAAGGATACTGGCCTCAGAGACGCAGCACTATACTAAACATGCGAGACTCCAACAGAAAACAGCATCCTGAGCTCTAATGGGCTGCTTCTTTATAATTAACCTGGGAAAGGTCACAAATCAAAGAGTCTCATACTGCACTGGCGCCACAAAACGCTTCTCTTTGACCACTAATGACTCGAGAGAGAGTGCGTGTCAACTGAGCTTAACCTCCATTTTATCATTTAGAATGCTAAATGGTATTATTATCATCCAAAGATTCATAATATGTTAACATTACTTCAAATAGGTGTCTATATAATCGAACATAACTCCATCTTAAATTGACCCACGCATCATTTGGGCCCATAAAGCACATTTACTATCAATCTTTGCATTAGACGTTATAAATCAAAGCAGGTTTGATCTGCAGATTTAATCTTCTCAAATTTCGCGTCTCACTTCAAGTGCTTTTTTTTACCCTTCTAAATTACAGGTGTATTTCAGTACTAAATTAATTGACATTCATTTTCCGGATCTTCTAATGATACTTTTAGGATTTAATGCCTTCTGGGGTGTATAATTAAGAGGCATTACACATTTTTTATTGTAGTACAGTTCTAGCAAAGCTGACATCAGAACATCTCAGATGCTTTCCAGCTCCCCATCTGTTGAGTCATTTGAGTTTGGGTAATGATGAGCAGATTTTGGGAGAAGGAGGAGGACTGACTGATGGTCTCATTAGCATTACAGAGAGATCAAAACCCAGCCAGTGACAGACAGCACAACCTACTATTGTTTCGCTGTCAGTGCGCTGACGGAAAGGATCTGTGCTGCCTGAGGATGTGTACTACTTTCTGACTCAATAGCAGCCGGCTATGTTAAAGGCAGTTAAGTGTAAAGAGTGTAATAAATCAGTGGCTTTTGGATTTAGTGTGCCAATATATGCAAGCAGAGGTGTAAAGTACTTGAGTAAATCGACTTCTTTACTTCACTTGTATCTATTTGCTTATTTGCACTTAAAAACATTAAAAAACAATAAATGAATAATAAAAAA
>SOMO01000092.1:162768-173895 GCA_028128575.1 Paedocypris carbunculus
TAATAATCTTTATCTGCAGTAAAAGTGCTCCAGGTGAGGCTCGAACTCACAACCTCGGCATTGCTCTGCTGTGTACTGCTGTATAAGTACCGCGCGCTGACCGATTGCGCCACTGGAGCTCCTTGATACAAACAATTCGTGAAAACACATTAGTGAGTCATTTGAGCCCTAACTAACACCTAACGAAATAAAGAAATATTTTACAATGACAATAAAGGCATTCAATTCCATTCAAAATGCAATTGAATTCAAAAGAATGTTATAAGAAACATTTGTTTAGTGCAATTACCTAGAGAATTGAGATGCCCTTCAAGATGGCGACGCTCGATCGACTTCCGGGTCATAGGAGGAGGACGGAGGATCGAGGACATGAGGAGGCATATTGAGAAGCACCCTTAGTCTCTGACTAGTTGGCCACCCCTGTTGTATATACACATCTAATAATCTTTATCTGCAGTAAAAGTGCTCCAGGTGAGGCTCGAACTCACAACCTCGGCATTGCTCTGCTGTGTACTGCTGTATAAGTACCGCGCGCTGACCGATTGCGCCACTGGAGCTCCTTGATGCTAACTATTCAAGTTTTTTGACTTTTTTTGACTTTGAAAACTGCTCCAGGTGAGGATCAAACTCACAACCTTTACTTTACTTTACTGCAGCCCAGACACTTCTACAATGACTTGTTCAACATACAACATTCAGGCTTTAGACAGTATTTTATTTTTAATCAATGAGCATTTAAAAAATGTTGAACATTTTCGGTAAGTTGTAGAGATATTGTAATTACTGTATATGGAAATTACATACACATAATTCTCGATTAATGACCCAGCCGTGCTTTTAAAATATATATTTCAACATTACTAACTATATAATATAAACTTGTATAATTAGTTTAGCCTAATCTTACTTCATAAATGTGTTCAGTGGAGGAAGTGTGTTTCAGTGAAGAAAGACAGTTGCATTCAATAAGAGTTCAGCACACTGAGTTCTGCGTATTCGTTTGGGCGCTGTTTAATCACCAAGAAACAGTTGGTTTGGTTTCAGCTGATTGGCTAAATAAGAAAAGTGAGGAGATAGCATTAGGACCACCAAATTGTAGTTGTGTAAAAAAAATTGTCTGTTTATTCATTCAGGGGTAAAAAAATACATTGATGAAGAACAGATTACTCCATGAGTTACACACACTGTATAGACGTGGGAGGATGCTGTTTCCGACCATTGAAATAGGATGAGGTCAATAGCTTGACCTCACCATTTCACTGCTGTTTGAAAAAGGTCTGATGCAAAAATAAACATTGATGTTGAATCATCATGCTCAGTTATTCAGAAAATTATTGTTCAGAGTTCATTTGTAAAACATTTGATCTTATTTTACCATGTCACGCCGTTGTGTCTATAGTTTAAAATAGAATCTTCTGAGTGTAGTTTCGTTGCTGCTGCTTTAGATGGTCCAGGACTGGGAAGTGTCTCAGTATAAATAAATCAAACGTGTATTGATGAAAAATAGGAAACCATTTGCAAAAATCAAACACATCTTTCTAGTTTGCTGCATATTTTTTGCACACTTTAAATTAAAATCTAAGATTTAATGCCAGCTGACAAATGAAGGGCGAATAAAAATATAGTCTAACAATAAATTGCCTTTAGATTTGTGCTTCTAGGCATCATTTCCTATTTTTTCCCCCCAAGGTAAATTCTATTAGAATGTACAGTCATTTTAGAGTAATTAAACAAATGATAATTTAAAAAACTTTTTTTTGGTATTTATTTAAAGTAATTAAATAAACACTGCGTCTGACATGACTGAACGTGTCGGAACATTTATCTTTAGCCAAAATAATTTTGCATTGTTGAGTTATAGTTTCTTGTTGTACCTTTTTGCGATACAATTATACATCTTGTTTATTTCGTCTGGTGCCTCACTAGCATTAGATNCTGGTACAAAAAAAGTGCTCAAAAATACCAATGCATCAGTACGCCATCAGTGTGAGATCTTATAACTTATTTATGGTTGTGAATGACAGTGCAAATGTATTAGTCTCAAGTGATTTCTGTTTTTCTTTTGAGACAACAGAAAATATCACTCGAGTTCATGACAAGTCACAGTTTTGTCATTGGTATGTGCAGATTATTCCATGGTCCCATCCAGAGCTCCTCTTCGTCTGACTGTGTGCGGTCACTTTGTGATCCTAAGGAGTCTCTGATCTCCTGATTATCCACTATGGGCTGAGCTGGTTCTACACCTGTTTTTGCCCCAGTTGGTTTTGAAGAGACACTGTCTGGACCAGTGGAGCTGGAGGCCAGAGAGCCGCTTGATGGCCTTGCTGTGAGGTTCTGATCTCCCTCGTGTGCACCTGAGATTATAGGACTGTTTAAAGGTAGTCTTTCTTCATGAGTAACAGCAAGTTTGTCCAGTTTCTTAAAGTGCTTTCCCAACCGAATTGGAGAGTTCAACTTGGAGTTATTAGTGTGTGAGCAACGTCTTGTCCGAATGATTGATCCATTCTGAGCCAAGTAAATGCTCCCGTTGATGTTGCTGTGGCTGTTCACGTTCGGCAGCCGGTTTCTCTGGGATTCTGGCGCACTTTCTTCCCCCGTTGAACTCGTCTCATATTCCCGCTCAACGACCAGCTTGATCCTCTTTTTTCTACCACACTAACACAAAAGGCAAATAAGTGTGAGATATCCGATACGACACACAATCAGTGGCAACCCATCAGGGTACATTAAAAGGCCTAAACTACTCTAAAAGTACTTTCATTTAAACTTACTAAACTTTACAATCAACTTACTAAAGTTTAGTCCAATCTTTTTCTTTTGGGAGATTAGTGTTCCACCCAGAATGTATTTCAGACTTTCAGAAATAACCCTGGTGGATTGCCGTATCACATCAACTACCAAACACACTATAAGTCAACTTTCAAGCTCTTTAAAAAAGTGCTAAACCAAATCTAAAAAATATATATTTTCAAAGATTTTCCTTTGACTGAATTGTAAAACCAATGTGCACTGTGACAGAATTATCCACAAAACTGAAGGATAAGAACATGCACTGTGAGGTTTGAAAGAAGGTTCATGCATGCGAGAGCAAAGATTGAAACAACTCAATTCCATTGACGATCTCCACTCCATTTCAAAAAGAAGAAGAAGAGGAAGTCATGTCCAAGCAGAAAAATATGTATCTCAATGATTGTTTACTGACCATTGTGCGGTATAATTCAGTAAGAGATAATTTCAGCTTCCTCGTCCTCCTCCGCTGGCATATTTCGAACTCCCTCTGAGGAGCTTGAACTATTGGATGGGCTTCCAATTCTCTCTGTTGTCGACTCTTCAGAATTCCCCTCTTCTTTCTCAGCTATTGGAGATAGTTTGTGGATTTCTAAAACTCTTGGTATATTACTGTTGGACAAGGAGAGGATGTGCATGTTGTAGAAGCTGGAGTCTTGTCTTAGGTCTGGGAATACATTGCTATTAGAACTAGAGGACTTTGAATCTTCATTTGACTCATCAGAGTCTAGTTTGTGCAGTTGCTTTCTGTGTTCTTTATTTTCTTCATCCTCTGAGGACGAGCCACTGCCATTTTTCTTGAAAGTGGATGCCACAAGTCTTTGATCTTCAATGACAGGAAATTCAGAGTTTGTGGATGGAGAATAATTGTCTTCTGAATTGGCACTATGCTCTTCACTTTCGAAGCTCTTAAACTCAATCTCTGTGTCAGAGCTGCTTTCAGAGTTTGACCCTTGTTCCAGCTCTATTTTGAAGTCGGTTTCTGTTTCCTGGTCTGTCTCGGACTCAGTCTTTGATTCTATTTCCATGTCCTCTAACTCAGATTTTGATTGGCTGGCTCTGTCAGAGTCAACAGGACTTTGGTCCTGCTCATCCTCTGAGTCTAAAATGTTCATGTGTGCCCCAGCAGAGAGGTTGTATGGATTATCGGGTGTGAATATATCTGCACTTCCGGCATATGTCTGAAAAATTACATCTTCTCTGCTTTTGCCAACTTTATGTTCAAGAGCTCTAATGTTCCCATTGATTCTTTCTTTGGGTAACCTACTAAAGCCATGAGAAATTGTACTGATTGAATCACTGCCTTGGCCTAAAGTCTTACCAGGGCAAGTTTGAGATTTTCCTTGAGTCTGCGTAGTTTTCCAGATGTTCATCTGACTGAGTATTTTGACAAGTCTTGTCATTGCAGAAGGAACCGCTTCTTCAGTTTGGAAGTAGCTGCCTTCTATGACCATGCCACTGTTTGGACTCTTAGGGGGTCGGTAGCTATTTTCACCACTTCCATTCACCTCCGGAACTGCACCTGGGGTTATTCGGTTTCTCTTCCAGGGGAGGCTGAGCAGAGCAGGCGGAGCAGCTTTTCTGAACAGCTTCAGTGGAGTTTCACTCTTGAAGTTGTGAGGATCTTTATCGCCCTCTGCTGGTCCTGGGAATCGTTGCTTAAGCTTTGCAGGGTTTTCTCCAAATGCTAATCTACGTGGCCATGATGAAAGCTGAGAACTTCTGTTTAGCCTGGCAACCTGTTACATTAAGATCAGTCCATGCTTTTTATAAACTATCATTTAAGTCATTTCTCTTTCACTCTTCAAAAATTGACAGTTGAATCATTCGCTTGACAAAACACATGGTTGAGAAATTAGCTTATTGCTATTCAAACTCTTGTGTTCAGACTTAAATATAATAAAGCATGTGTGTGTGACTGTGTGTGTGTGTGTGTGCGTGTGTCTCTGTGTGTGTGTGTGTGTGTGTGTGTGTGTGGTGTATTTACTAATCAAATAGATCAAGACTGTGTGAAGTGTAACATGTTTATGAACTGCATGTCGCATGTAACTAGTTAGTAACACAACGATCACTTTTAGTGAAAATGTTTTACCTCTCCCTCAGAATCTTGTGGACTGTAATAGTAACTCCCATCATCTTCCATAATCACCTCTCCGTATTCATCATACATCCCTGTTGGCGAGATCAACTTTCGTCGACTGCCGTACGGAGGTAAATCATACCTGCCGAACACGTGCACAAGATTAAAAGAAAATACCAAAGAACAAACTCTCATCTAGATCAAAGTACAAACATGTAAAAAATTGATTTTATAATGGAAACATATGCAAAAAATATTGTTAAATCACATTCTCCACATTCTCTCACATCAATATATCGCAAAACTATAAAATATAAATACAATAATAAAAAATAAATAAAATAAAAATAAAAAAATAGCAACAAGAAAAGAAAAACAGTGTGTTTCTCGACTGAAATGAGGCTTTTGGCACAGGAGCACACACATACTCACCCGTGGTCATAATTATAGTAATCCTGTGTATAATAGTCTTGTCCTGGGTCGATGCCAGACTCCATTGAGAGTTCCTGTGGTCAGGGCAGAGAGATCAAGGAGTCTTTGCTTTAACTAAAATCATTGTTTAAACTTCAAGAAATTAATGCAATTTTCTTTTCTGTTTGGAAGAACAGATCACATTTAAGTAAAGCCAACATGCACATGGCAGGAAAGTAAAGGTAGAAGAAAAGCTCTACCTCCGGTCTCAAGAGAGAGGGCCGAAGCAGCTGCTGATGCTGGAAACATCCAGCAGAGAAACCAGGGAAGATGGGAAACATGGCATTTGAAATACTGGTGATACAATATTTCTGAATTTATGTTAAAATGTGACAAAAAATGCATTATTTACGGTCAATAACCAAATATGTGTGAAATTACTGAAATTCAAGCAGTACTTTCCAAAATTGTGACAATTTTGCGTGGCATTAAAAAGCGTAAATAACAGTGAGAAAGAAGGTAAAACAGAATCACGTTATGGCTAGTGCTATCCATCTCACTTCATTCTGGTCACGTATGTGAACCATACAATTATTGCATTGATGCTTTTGGTCATAAAATGTTGCAATTACATCATTGAAGAGCCTGTAAAATATTCTCTGACATTCAAATCTTAATAACATAATCAAAGACTGAAAGTATCAGCATGTGGCCATATCTCCACACACATATACATAAGCACACAGACATCGAGCCTTCGCAGTTTTACTGATCTCTCATCAAAGTCTCTGTCGAAATGCTGATAAAAATAATTAAAAGACGGGAAGTTGAAAATGAGTAGAATTTGGGGGAATGAAAGCACATACCTCCTGATGCCCATATCCTCTCCTGTGTGGACATAATCATATGGAAATTAAGTCAGTCAGATTTCACAAAAAACAGTGTTTTAACTGAAAATGAAAGATAGTGTGAACATGACATAGCATTTCAATTTATATTCATGTGATGAGAATTGGATGAGATTTTTCATAATTGTATATTTTCTCTTATGAGATATTCAAAATCTCCTTTTTTAAGGAAGATGCATTTAGTATTTCAGAACAAAGAATATAGGTACAGTAACAGTATATTATTTTCAGAATATTATACTGTACTTGATTTACGATTGGTTCTTGAGCCTTTGAAAATGAACGCACAATGAATTTTTATAAATACATTTGGATCAAAAAACATTTTAATAAATAATATTATTTATTATTTAATAAATAAAAATAGATCTTGATCTTGTGTTACTCTCAGAAAAGATTTATTAGGAAGAAAACCATGACTCAAACAAACGTAATACTTTATAATGAACTAGACAAAAATCATGAAGGAGAGCTGAAAGCTGCTGATCCTGCATCATAAATTCAGAAGTATCCAACCATTCACCGACTACTAGTCAAGCCGTTGCTTGTTGTGCTGGCTGTGGTGTCCCCATAGAAATACACTCAACAGTGAAAAAGATGAAAAAGAAGAAAAAGGATGGGAGGTATTTTTTTGAATTTTTGAAAAATTATCATCTCAAAAGTGTGACAGTAAAAATTTCCTTGTGGAAAAATCTGTCTGGTCTTAGATTACTGCTCCGCTTTCCAGGGAACGCTACATAAAGCGTACTACTTGAAATAGGACACAATGATATTTATCTATGATCTGTATGATGGCTTATTATGATGGTCCTGTCCTGGAGAACCAGTGTTTTTCAAAAGACTCTTTTGCCCTTTGACCATAAATAATCAAAGAGCCATTTGACCATTGTGATAATAATCATCGTTAAAAACAGTGATTAAAAACAAAAGAAATTGATTGTATTGTATAAAGACGTACGGTAAAAACGAAGCCACGTCCGCGTTTTCTGTACGCCTTTTTCACTCAAAGCACAGCAAATTAAAATTCACTGCAGATCACTGGAAGCAAATTACTCCTATTCTTTCCTGATGTGGGAATAATAAGAGCTTCAAAACGTGATTTATATCTTAATGATAATTTGTGACTTTCAAGGGACTTTTGCATTGTTGACTTTTTCCCCTCAACATTTGCACCTTTGAGCTACAATAAATCATCAGCGTGTGCATCTATAAATTAATACAAAATGTCATCCCATGTAATTACAAGACAAGAATGTAATTATGCTCTATTCATGATGTATATTACATGATGTAGATGCAAGGTTTAAATAATTATTTCCATTAAACATGCAGTGATTTATTTTTAGATTCACATTGTCCCTGCACATTGTACAATGCAATGTTTCTTTTTTTTTTTTTTTTTTTAGATAAAATAGGTATCTATAAATTTAACTCCTTCAAATCTAAATTAATAAAACTTTCATTCAATGCTCTATACAAAATGAGTAAGAAACAAATTATAATAAGAGAAAACAATAATATACAAACCAAACTTTATTACAAGAAAATGAAACATAACTGTTCTGTTTAATCCTGGATGTTACGTGGACATGAAAAGTCAGCCATTGGATATGTTGTGCTGGTGTTTATAGAAACAATTTTGGAGACAGATTGTGATCATCATTGCAATGAATTGTCATTGGTTCTTAAGTCTGGCATCTTTGATGTCCGTTTTGTCACATTCTCAGTCTAATAATGTGCAAAATGTGTTGATTCAAATACATAAAGCAGAAAAGTTAAACAGTGGAATTTTAAACATGTAATTCCTTCTTTCACCACATGATGTCAGAAGGTGGATTTGCCAACGACTGCCCTGCCACTTGAAATTAAACATGTTACAACATACTGAAAAAGTGATGCAACTCCAAGCTGCCCGCGCATCACAACAGTGAGTCTTCCTGCGAGTCTCTGAAAACTTTTGCTTCCTAAAAGATCTTGTAAAAAAACAAGAGCAAATTCACTTGTTTAAAACTTTTACTCATAACTCCTGAATAAAATGGGGATGAGTGTGGCTTAAGCCTCAGTGGCTTAAATTAGGTTGCATTGTTGTTTTAAAAATGAAGGTGTTTGTAACAATGGGTTACAAACTTTCTACAAAAAAAAAAAAAAAAAACAGGATGAACTTTTGGCCCCAGACCATCTCTATTTTATCAAATGCGTCCCTCTTTGCAAAATGATTTGACACCCATTCATAAGAGGTGCACATGCAAAGGTGCAGAGCCAATGTTTCAGATGTGATCCATTTTACTGGATCATAGTATAAACATAAAAAACCAATGAATGAAAAAAAATGATTTGTTCTTTTTTGGAAATTATGATGATTTTGTATTTGTACTTATCATCATTACGGACACCACACAATATACATACATACTCTTACTGTTTTTCAAAAAGGTGCAAAAAATATTTATAACACTTTTAGGGATAAATTTCATATTAGAATATGAACTGTTCAACACTAGTGTTGATGTGACATAAACAAAAACAACACGATTTATCTGGTGATTACATAAACTGTTTGTCTCAAACCTCCTGCTGTGCCTCAAAGATGCTCTCTCATCATTACTCTAGTCTGTAAAAATGGATTCATAATTCCAAACCACTGATCCTTAAACCATCATGATAAAGTGAATGTTTTATAAAGTGGGTGGGTTTGTCAATATGGCCACTAGGGACCATATTCAAAGCACTCAGTTGTGAAAACCCACTAGACCGGGATTTTAACCTGAAATGCCTGACCACAACTGCCACAAATTAACTTACGTATATAAATAATGTATTGAAGAAAGCAGCTATGTAGCAGAAACTGACTACACCCAAGAAGACTTTTTGTTGAGTAAAAGTTGTACCTTGGCCCTTCTAAGAAAAACATGCTTCACAAAACAGAAAAAAACAAGGTGAAACAATATAGAGGATTTATAGAGGACTTGCATCTTTTGTCCAGTCACATTGAGCCCAACATTAGCTCTGGGATAGAGTTGTCTAGCCTAGAACTGTGCTATAATGTGCTATAAAAGATCAATGAAATATACTAAACTGAATGCCAAATCATTCCAAGTAACTCGTCTACGTAATAAACATTCCCCTTAAAAAAACAACAAAATGCCGCAACAAAATTCACCTTTCAATGTTCCAACAAATTCAGAACACCTTCATGAGTGTGATAATATACAAAGATATGATCTTATATAAAGGTAAAAAGATGGAGATAAAAATTATAAATTGGTGGACTGAGATGGGAAGCGCTTCTCTAGCTCCTCCACTAGTGAGTCTATATTTGCAGTGGGTGCGGGAGAGGGTCCTTCTGGTGCAGGCTCTGCCTCTACCACACCGGCCTCGGACTCTACAGACACTTGTGGTTTGGTGACGATCTTTGGCTGGCGCTGCTTCTTATCTATTTGACTATACATGTTGGCAACAGACTTTTCTATGTCCGCTATGTTCTGGATGTTTTTGAGGATCCCTTTAAGTTCCTTCTTTGGAGGCTCCAAATCGGGTGGTAGGGAAGGTGGAGTGGGACGTAAAGACACGGGTCGGAGAGATGAGATTTTAGGAAGAGGGGGAAGGACAAAAGGAGCTGGAGTATCAGAGTGAGGAAAGACTGGGGATGAGGTTGGGGGGAGAGGTGGAGGTGGTGGTGGAGGAGGAGGAGCTGGGTGTTGGGGCACTAATGGGGGTGGAGAGTTGGGAATGGATGGTACTGGGGGGGTGGGTGGGGGAGAGAGGGGGGGGGGGGGTGGAGGAGGTGGAGTATCTGGTGGATCGGGGATGATCTCCACGTTGACTTCGTAGGACTCCAGGCCAGGATAGGTCGCCAGCCTGGTGAACTTCCGGAGCACTGGTGGTGTGGGCTTGTGACTGGGCGGAGGTGTTGTTTCATTCTGTGTGATGATGATAGCTGGAGGTCTACTGTTCCGACCCATGACTGGAGTCTCGAAAACCGAAAGAATAATTTCCGAAGCCATTGACGCCCGAGAATCCAAGCCTTGTCTCTGCCTCATGTCTATCAAAGCCTGCTGCTCAAACTGCCGAGCCTGCTCTTTCACCGTCAGCTTGGGTTCAGGGTCTTCATCTCCAAGCATATCAAATCCATCTAGCAAATCTTTACTATCCTTCAATTCGGACTTGAGCAGCTGCAGCTCCCACTGAACCGGATCCATCACAACCCTTCGACCTCTAGAGGTGTCGAAAGTCTCCCATTTGTGCAGTCTAGAGGGTAAAGTCCAGGAGTGGCCGGAGCCCGAGGGTGGAAAGCGTAAGAAGGATCTTCTTAGACCTCTCATACTTGGCGAATGCATCCCCAAGAGGTATTTTCGACGTTGGTGGTCAGGGCTGCCGGGGGTGCCATCGTCGTGGTACAGTGGGTTGGTTGTGGTTAAGGGTTTCTCATCTGAAAGGAAGGTTATGTTGCTCTCTGATTTGGGGAAGTTGTTGAGCATGATGCCATTTGCGGTGGACTGCTTGTGAGCAGCGATAGCACGAGATGCAAATGTGCTAATGAGACGCTGCCGATCCGCCTCTTTGAGTACACATCTCTTAGTCCTGCTTCCAGCACAGCGTCAAAGAGAGACAAAGATGAACTTAGAAGATGACAAAAACAGCCAGCCAACTGGGGAGGAAGGAGAGGAGGCCACTACCAGAAGCTCCTACTGTACTTGTGTTGACTACTCAGCTAACAACAAAAGTTTCAGAGAACTGCACTGCCAGATACTGGCTACTACCACGATAAAACAAACTTCTGGTTCAGAAGAAAAAAGTACGTGATACGTGTTAGCAACTATTGGCAGGAAGGAACGACTTTCTGAAAACAACTACCAAATTAAACAACACATAAAGGTTAGGTTAAAGAAAAACTGCTTGTAGCATAACAGGACGACTTTGACTTACTTAGGACTGATATCC
>SOMO01000092.1:190861-207275 GCA_028128575.1 Paedocypris carbunculus
TTCTGTTACTTGTAATGTGTAATTATTGCCAGTTTTTTCTAATCTGAAGCTCTGTTAGAGTAAATCAGAACTCCATGCCCTCCAGTGCCTAGCACCATGTTAGCGATCTTCGTGCTTTCTACGGCTTTGAAATGAAGCTGGGATTAGAAAATTCTTGGCAAAATGAGCTTAATACATTTTAGGTGTGCAAATAGGCTGCTTGAGTACACACAAAAAAAAAAAAAAAACAATAAATGCTGCGTTGATCACAACTGTTGACGTTAATGCTTCAAAATGGCAGGATTTTCAGCCTTTCATTTCAGTCATATTCCTTTCTTGGGAAATAGAGCCCCCGGGTGGACAAACTGGGAATTGCATTTTAAATGCGCAACATAATAACACAGGACTGAGCAAAGATAAAAAGAGAAATCAAAAGCAGCATGTGTTACATTGTAACAGACTTTGAATTAAAAACATGTAGCAAAAAAGTAACAAAAGTGCGTTCTTGTCATTTTTAAGACTTTGATTAGAAGTGAATGTCATCAAAAACATTTCTAAGGTAAATGTCTCTTTCATTAGAAAGTTTGTCATGTTCCGTCAGATGGACTGTCCACCGATCACACGTAAAATCTCCTTCTGTATCCGGATGTCCTGTGTGTTGATATTAGCGTCTCCCACCTGACCGTCCTCATACCTGTGGAATAAAATTATTATCACTCTTAGGCCTGTGACAAAAGTCTAAACGCTCAAGCCAAACAGACACTCACACGAAAAAGAAGCGTGTACAGACGTGGTCAGAAACGGGACAGACCCAAATGTTCCCATGTTTCTGCAGGTCTTTCGACGTTATTACTGTGAAACACATTCAAAGAAAGTTCTCGTGAAATAATAATGTAAACTCATAAACAAATGATGAACAAACAATAAAAGCAATAATTGGTTGGTTTTTGTATGTATATTCATATTTTNACACGTTTAACACCGCTTATATATTCAAAAACGCCCTCACATGAACGGCAAACAACCCTGAGGGATTGTGTAACGGACATGTCAGGCCATTATCCGCTGGCCGAGTTAATACCTGTAAGACAGTGTTGACCCGGTTGTAGTGTTGGACTAATTCTTCTTTAGTAGGCATGTGGTGCTGTCCTTTTCCCATCCCTGCAGACAAACACAACACCATTATCCTCTCTGCTCGTATCGTGCACGTATGCTAGAGTCATCAAAGACTGGCCTGAGTATCCGAAGGAGATGCTGGAGATCGGGCTGAGGTAGATGCCCTTCCCGTAGGCCGCGCCATGAAGCTGGTGGAGAAAACCAACTCTTGACATGATGCAAACCAAGAGTGAGAGACGAAGGTGAATTACCTGCAGTTTGGTGTAGGATGCGTTCACGAGGCCGTTTCTTAGTATCGAGTGCCAGTTTTCAATATGAGAACCGCTGAGGACAGAGTCAAACACGTTGTTGTTTTCAGAAGCTTTCACGTATAATTAGTGGTATAAAGTACTTAAAATGCATATCCTTGCAAATAAAATACTGTACCATGTATAATGTGTATATGACAATTAAAATTTGAATTTGATTTAAATTATTTGGTTGGACGAGATGATGTCGCCATCTGCAGGATGATGAAGGTACTGGATGATATGGTCATTTGAGTCATAAATAAAGAGTTTCTTGTTTTTCACATTTTTGGTGTCTTTTGAGTGCAAATTCTGTACAAGTAAGTAAGTTTCACTCTTTTCTTGGAGTAAAATACTTAAGTTCTTTTAAAATTGGATACGACTNCATTTGTATCTCCCCATCTATATGTTAAATGCTGGAACAATCATAATACGTATGTGATGAATAAAATTTGAATTTGAATTTACTTTTACTCAAGTATGGTTTTCAGGTACTTTTTACGCCGCGCAATGAAGGTCAGAGTGAACTAATCTGGATATAACGTTAATAGTTGTTTTAAAAGTTTTCCAGGTAATACTGTTTTTACCTTGCTTATAAGTGTGATTTAAATGAAGTAAAACTCACTGGAATGCGAAAGTGCTGCCATGGAGCTTTCTGGCGGTGCGAAAGCGAGCCTCTTTGGCTGGAGGACTGCTGAGAAGCAGAAACTGATGCGAGGTGTGCATGAACTTCAGCTGCTGCTTGCATGGAACCAAGAAAGGAGGTAAATAACCATTTGACCACACAACTATGCAACGGACAGTAGAATCCACGCCACTTACCCTGCTGGAAGGGAGCTTGACAATGTGAGACCTGTTGCTGGATATGATCCTGTGAAAACAAATCAAAATCGATTTAAAAATGGCGGTTTTGAGTCCAAGAAATCACGACTTGAGATGTTTTAATCACCACTGCAAGAGAGGATGTGCAAGCGAGTCCATTTTGTCCATCTGTTTCTTTATCTCCACATAAGGACCCTGGGAGCATGTTGATCCAGTGTGACTCAGTAGAATTATAACACCGGTCATTTCTTTTTTTCCATCTGTATCATTGGTACTCACTTGTGTTATTTCTCGAATGGAAGTGATGCTGTCCAGTGCTCTCTGTAAGCGCTCGTAGCTTCTTTTCTACACAAGAANAGATGTATCAGTAATCAGAAGTCAAAATCAGAATTCAGTAGCGCAGTCTTGTTTTAATCGACAAGGATTTTGTACTCTGACCTTCATGTACCTTTATTGTTTTTTTTTTTTATATTGTATTTATGGGAATATAACCACACCTGACATGGATTTTTCATGCTAAATAAAAAATTCATTGTAGGACTTTCCAGAAACAAATAATATATTTGACTAAATACCAAAGCCTTACTTGTGACTTGTTCTCATATTTCTTGTGTTCTCAATGTCGTTTTACTTGAAAAATAGATTTTAAAAAATAGTAACGGTTAGATATTATTTCTAAATGTAGCAGAGTACATCTTCAGTACTAAGTGCTATGATTCCACTTCCACTAAGTGCGATGTCCATATATTGGCTTATTCTGGGTTTTCTGCATTGTGGTAACCTCACTGTTAAGAGTCACAGAATGGCAAATGCTTTTTGTAGTTTTGTTATTCAGCCAATCTTCGTAACCTATATTTAAAAAAATAAAAGAGGACACAACATAGAAGCGCACCGCTGCATAGAAAACGTATTTCTATTTGTTTTAACTGCTTCTGGCTTGAATTCTCATAATATTGAAAGACAACAACAATTTTGTTTAAATGTTATTGAAAATCAGAGAATAAGAGCTCATAATTCTATTGAACCCATGTATCCGTACAAGAGTTTATTGTAATATAGTGGCTGCACATGCCTTGATGCTAAAACTCCTGCAAACATTTAGTGCCAAAGCAAGCGACATTCTTACATCCCAGCGCTTCGATTTAGAGGTACATAAGCTTAGTGGGTAATTTCGTTTCCCCCGAGTGTTACATGCCAGATAGAGGAAGTGTTGTAATTCAAAACGATGACGGAGCATCTTCCATGTAATCCCTTCAAACACATCCTCACACCAACGCGTTTCCAATCAGGTCCTTCTCAAACAGACTCCGGTGGACGTCGTGCATCACTGGGACATAAATAAATAATAAAAGTGTTTGCTCTCTTCCAACAATGCTCTAATGGTCGCTCTCCTCAAGCACATGCCTGAGTGCTAGACACTAATGAGGTCCACCGAGCCGACCACCTTGCGTCCTCACAACCGCCTTCCAGTCATTATTTTATCCAATTTGTTCCAACACGCTTTCTTTACCCAAGACGCTGCCTGTGGCATTGAATAAAAGAATGAGGCGCGGTGTTTAATCGAAGGATGAGGACAGACCACCGGGCAGCATCAGACTTCTCTTTGTGTTTGATGTCAGCGTGTTTGTGTGTTATATCAAGACGAGATATTAAAACAGCACATTCAAACCTTTATCCGCTAAAAGTGCCATGGAATACATCATATGGTGTAAAATTAACAATAGATCACGGAGTTTTCATATAGCTTCACTTTGATGACGTGAACTGCGTGAATCGGTGGAAGTCTAATCCGCATATCAACATACTGTTACTTTGATCGTTGAAGTAACTTACAACAGTTACAGTATCTGGACTGGTCTAATCATGCCATTGAACAAGACACTTGGATTTCTAGACACTGCTATTGTGGAAACATGAACGCTTGTGATCTTCACTGTGATTCATGTTTGAACAACCATCTAAAAACGAGAGATTTCTGACTAATAAGGCTTGACGGGCCTCGGAATGAAGACATTTTGATAAGGCCTTCACTGTTAGCCAGAACATTTTAGTGCTATTTCTGATTACTGTGCCGCAGCAGATAACACAGACTTGCTAGATTTATAATTTATCATGGACATTTATATTTAATTATAGAACTCAGTGTTGTTGCAAGTGATGAAATAGCTAAGGATTCATTTAGGTTTACTTTTGATAAGGATAAAACAATTGGTTTCAAAACTGGCAACCGTTAAATTGCTGTCCATCCTTAACCGATAAGCCAATCTCAGCACATCGGTGCCTGAAGGCAGGATACACACTTTGGACGGATTCTTTGGCCAACCAATCGGGGGAACATGAAAAAGATAGTCATTCATACTTCACTGGATGGTTAAATGCAGGGCCACATTGACAACTCACTCATTTTAACTTTAACTTTAAACATGGGGAGAACATACAGACTCCAACAGAAAAAGCCTGAATCCGATCCTCTTTCCTGCAACTAACTTAGCCAGTTGTAATTTTAATAAGCAACGAATCTTGCAATAGTTGGCCTTCATCATCATGGCTGTAGGCGTATCAGTAAGACACCCACACTGAGGCATAAACAAAGAAGCTTCATGACAGTTCCAATGCAAACGAAAAAGCCTCTGCAGTGTTTGTAAAGGTTCTGACTCTGGATTAGACACTGACCTTTTCAAACTATTTGCCATCGGTGAGGCTAGAAACCGTGTACAATAGTCTGTCCATCTTTTGCAAACAAGAGGTAAAGGGCAAGTTCTTTTCTGTGGAAGTCACGGTAGGTAAGGTCACTCGTCTTCCTTTGCTCCAAAACAACTTTCATAGCACATGAATATTAACAGATTTGTGTGTGTACATGTATATGCAGAAACCGTATGACACATGATTAAGATGAGCGCAGCTTATGCTTTAGATGGCAAATCTGTGGTTAGCATGTAAAAATAAAAATACACACAACAAATCTTCAAAAAAAAATTTTATTTTTGAAAGCATAAATAAATGTAATTTTTTTTCTAAAAGTATACATGCAAATTACAGTATATTCCAAAATACACTGCATATAGCTCCAGGTATGTGTGTTCCCTTCAGTGCGTGTTTTGGGACAAACCACAAGGAGTGTGTTACTGTGTTAACAGTGTAATGTTTTCCAATTCACAGTCTCAAATACCAGCCTTTGTTTCTACTATGCTGTGTTTTTAAGGCAATGGAAGAAGCCGAAAAAAATACAGAAGATATATGTATATTGACGAAGAGGAAATGATTGAACAGTTGGCGAAAGCGAGAAAAACGAAAAGACTTGAAAGCTTAAAATGCTTTAAACTCTGGGAAAATGTCGGCCTGATTTACATACATAGCACACTATCAGAAGTTTGATAATCACATGCAAGAATGTCTTAAAACAAGATAAGAATGTGTGCAAGATAAATTATTGAAAAAGCTATGCATTTTTGATGATAGACCAAACGAAGCAGACAAAAGAAACTAAAATAATGCAGAAAAGAATATTGGCAGCAGATTTTCTTGAAGGTTTTGTATTCTGAGGCAATGGAACTGTTTCCCAATGCTGTCAGGATCCCGTCACCATTCTTGTGGCTGTTGTAGGTTGGCAAATCTCAGTCTAGTTGGTTTTCACAACTAAGTATCGTTGAGCTAGACAAGGCTTAGGCTGCCCACTGCTCCGGATTTGTGTTTGTTCACTTCACAGTGTGTGTAACTTCACTGGATGGTTATTTTATATTATGGTCATTTTACTCTTTTTCTCATTGGGTCAATGGGGGACTGATATTCTGACAGTGCCTAGTTCACTAAGTTTGTTTGTTGCACGTTTCCCCGGCTTCTTGTTTCCTTATTAATATTTAATTAATACCAACTGTTGCCTCACCAGTCCTTCCTCATTATCTCCTCAATGTGATTCCCCTTAAACCTCCAGTTTTCTTTGTCTTGAGCTGTTAACACACTTTGTCTTGAAATGTATATTTTGTGAAAAAACTTTTGCTGCCTCCCTGAAAAATGTACTATTGGTATTTAAACGTATTGCTCTGAGAACATAGAAAGAAAAGCATTTTAGAAAAAATAATGTCATAATGTACTCTGAAAATATTTAAATTCGTCAACGCATGTGGCAGTTTTGAACTGTTTATTGACTAAAGTGTAATTTTAAATTGGCATTTTCACTTACACAGATGCACAAACACACGCGCACACACACACACACACACAATATTCTTGTCAACAAAACAGAAACGGGACTTTTTTATGTCAGCATGATCCAAAATGATGGATTTCAAGGCACATATGCAAACTACAAAATTATGCATCATTCAGACGCCTTCTTTAAAAACACCTCAATTATATTTCTTCTCCAAGATTCACACGGGTAGTGGTCCTAAACCGTCCAAAGCGGCAGGGTTTTAAATGCTAATAAGAAGCGCTGTGCTAATGGCGTGGTTGTTTGTCTGACCCTGAGCTGGTGGGACAGCGTTAAGTCTGTTCCAGTGTCTGCATACTAATCCTGCAGGTGCAGAAGAACCACGGAAACACAGACACCCCATTACTGCCACAAGACTGGAGGTGGCATCAGACAAAATAACTCCACATGTGGCTAATTGGAGACAGGCCGATTCCGACGACATTTCATGGCAGATTACATTTCGGCAACGTGCTTCATCTCACATGAAAGCGATGCACTGAACAGTCTGACAGCGTAACACCGCTTCAGATCAGGGAATGTAATCCTCAGCCGGCCCTCCAAACCAAACTAGTCTCTAAACCAGCAGACGATGACATGCTCTCCACCTGAGAGCCAATCGCTTTGAGAAGCCATGGAAAAGTCTCGGCAAAAGATTGAAACTTCAAACTTCTAAAAGAACAAAAGTGATTTGTTTCTGCTTGCTGGATTCTAGTGCCGTCACCAGGAATGAACTCGGCTTCATTGCAGCACAAGTGCTTGTTCACGGCTTAAATCAGTTGGGTATAGTTGCACTGGGTTGGGTCTCAATCTGCACTCCATCTGAGGAAGAGATGGACGCAGACCACCAAACTTATAGAAGATGCCTAAATGTATTGTTGCGTGGCAGCAATACATACCAACATAGAATACAATAGACCGCACAGATACTACAAAAATACACCATACTATTATTATAGTTTCAAATGGCTTTACACATCAAAACCCAAGTTGGAACATCTTCTAAACCTATGCAAATTGATAAGCAGTGTGTAGAGTTTTTGAAGCCCAACTATACTTCATCAATCTTAATAAATGAGAATGAGTAAACCAATTCTACAATTGTGCATAACATGATAATAAAACAGATTTTAAATGGCATCCGTATTTGTGAATAGTAAATGGAGTTTTGCAAGTCGGATAAACAGTAGAAACTTGGCTACCAGATTTATGTTCCCCAAGTCACATTTGCCACAGCAACACTTCCAATGCATCTTAGTTTACCATGCAATTCTAAAGTTGTTGTGTGATGAGTGTTAATGCTGAGTTTAGTCCAGAACTATGACATGGTGAACTCAAAGAAAGAATTTAAATGGTAAAGCAAGGCAGCGATAGGTGTTACGTTGAAGGAGGAAGTCTTGGCTGGTAATTTACCAGAGTATGAGATTACTAAATATAAAGTATTGGAGTGTTATTTGTGCACGACTTTACACTCTGCACGCAAACATCAAAGAAAACCAGAGCCGCAAACAAGCCAGAAAATGACAAACATAGCATGGTGTCATCTAATTACGCTTTATCTAAGAGTTCGAGTGTTTTTGTGTATTATAGAGATATTTTGGGCTGCCCTTCTCCTTTTAATATGACGCAATGAAAAGTAATTTCTGTCGGGGGAACACAAAAATATCCATTTGAATCCCAGAAGGACGTTAGTGTTTGCTAAAGCAGATTTGCCATGCAGAGCTCCTCTGTGTGCAGACCGCTGAAGTGAACCAAACAGTGAATGTGCTCTTCAAATGGGCCGTCATGTTGACCATTTGTTTGCCATATAAATGTGTTTTATTTAGGGAATTTCTATTGGTAGAAAAAAATACACTGAGAACCCAAGACCTGATATCAAAGGATTTTAAATGTTTTATAATTTTTACATTTTCAGTTGAACCTAGGAACTAAAATGCTCAATAAATAAATACAAGAACAATACAAATAAAACAGACAGACAGATTTTTTTTATATTGGGCATAATTTCATGAACGTGCTTTGAACATTTCATTTTCTCCTGACGTTCTTCTTTCCTCATTCTCAAAACCCGGCTTGTTATTCAAAGAAGAAAAACTTTCTTTAGCAAACTTGATGACGTTCAGATGACAGTATATTTTCTTGATTTTCCGGTTTCACACGTAATCACTAATTTTTTCAAAGATTTTTTTTTTTTTTTTATTCAATTCAATTAAATTCAGATTTATTTAAAAAACAAAAGTTGGCCCAAGTGCTATATACCACCAATAAAACCATCCTACATATATAAGATAAAAAAATGAGTATAAAACAAGGGTAAAACAATAGAAAAATGTATATAATAAATGTTAACGTAGTAACAGTTTCTCTGTTGTTTATTTTTTGTAATATTTTTGTGAGCAAGGGTGAAATATCTGCACACTGTTTTCTAGGTCTGTAGGCCTCGCCTGTATGTCGAGCCCCCAACTTTGAACCCGAAATCTTAAGGAAAAATACTTTGACTTATAAGCGTCGACTTATAAGTGAATAAATGTGCATACACACACACACACACACACACACACACACACACAATATGCAACTTACCCTTGTAAAATTGTCAACTGTGCAAAACCGCTTGGTAAACCATTGCGAGTCAACCGTGGCTACCTGAGGCTTGGTATTAACCTCACTGCGTCCTGGTCCACTGAAGCTGGGCTAACCCAGTGGAAGTCTAACCGGCCCTGTGTTCCTCACGCGGTGGAGACAGACAGCTGGCTAATGCCTTCACTGGCAGTAATCAAGAGCTGGCACAGCACTGCATCTCTACGCTATATCTGACCTTTCCGCTGCTCTGTAGGACACAGCATAAATGCATCCTCTCTTACCAGTCTGTTCATCTCCATGTTTTTGTCCCTGTTGCTCTGATCAATCAATACACAAGAATGGAGCTTTAACCCCATCGCTCCCAGGAGCCTATTAAAACACTGCCCGTGACATCCAACTCTCAGCAAAACCAATAAGTACTCAGTGATCCAGGCATGTGCTCAGCAGCCTGATGAAGATCTGAAGGTCACGTTTGTCTTATTTCTCTCAGAAACCTTCTGTACTAAATCGATTCAACTTTGGTTCAAATTTACAAATGCCATTAATAAAAGCGAATGATTGAATCCTTTAAAAGAGCTGATCCTGACATATTGACATGCTACGTATCTTGCATGAACTAAAACTAAAATACATAAGAAACATTAAAGATTTTTAGGATTTTAAAATGAACTGGTAAAAATTCTTAATCCATCATTTAATAAGTAGATCGCAAAGCAAAAATGTATTTGTCTATTAAAGTTCCGAACCATCCACTTCTAGTTCTAGTGAACGGCAAGAATGCTCAATGAGTAGATCAAAGTTTCTAAAGCTGTAGAATAAGAATGGCAGGTCTTGGTGCCAGAAGACCAAAGTGCAGGTTTCATAGATCAGCTCACCTATACTCTTCCTGGGTGAAGATGGGGATGATGGACGGCTGAAGGACTGTGATCTCCACCAGTGTTGTATTGAATTTCATTGGTTCTCCGTCATCATAGGCAATGACTGACAACTGATTGGGAAGAAAAAATATTCATACATTATGGATATGAAGGAAAAACAGAGAGAACATGAAAAGTGTGGAAAAAAAATAAATAAAAAGAACAAACTGGACATAAAAATGCTGAGATGTGTCTGTGTAATTTAAACAACATCAATACATATATTCATATATTATGATGTTGATACTCTTTATTTTTAACTGGCTGTAAGTTTAAGTGATGGGGTGAATGTGTGTTCAAGAAGATTTTGCAGCAATTTTTCTCTGCTTGGCACCAGCAAGCTTGACAGATGGTGAAATCAAATCTGATTTGAGGTTGTAGCTTTACTTACCTTGAATTTTAAATTGGGCTCTTCGTTGAGATTGACCCTGGTGAAAATTCTTCCTGAATTCTCCTCCACATCGAAGATGCTGGTGCTGTAAGGAAACTGCTCCAAATCCATTTTGTAGTGAACTCGACTCGCTGCTGTACCCTACACACAGAGAGAAAGTTCATTACACACACACACCAAAGTGCAAAAAAGCGCAACTGCTAATTGATGCAAAATGTAACATGTAACGTAAGTGTCCAAGTTGCTTATATTTTATATAGCCAAAATACTTGTCAAGTAATGAAGTCAATTTACCCCAAAGTACTTCACATCACTGACACACACACACACACGACCCATTTCATTTTGGGTTTTTAGTCCCATTTGTCAGTTCCTTTTCCCCTCACATCTAAAGGACTGGAAAGGTTTCATAAGATCAAACTCATGAGCTCAGATTTACAGGTTGATCTTCTTTTCACCTTACAACAGTGACTAGGAAATTATTCAGTAGGATTAAAACAGTCAAGGGATCTTCAAGTCTACTCTTAAGAGGTAAAAGACCACGAGAGACATTCTTATTCTCTCCATTCTGAAAGTCCTCCGTCTAGTGCAAGTCATCATTTATGAGAGCGGATGTGCAGTGTTGCCCTCAGGATATCAGGGTTTGTAGCTCTGCAGTGATGGAGATAATTACAAGGGTGAAGGGGGTGAGAAACGGAGCCTGCGGGTGGTCGGTTCTCGGGAGAATGTGCTGAAGAGCCCATCTAACCACCCACCAACCACGAGGGCACAAGCTTCAGTGTGACATCAGACTGCAAATGATTTTCCTGCTGTCTGGTGTGTCTCCAGGGCTCGGAGAGAGGATTGGGGTCATGAAGTGAACACCAGCACCAGTTACGCCACACTGTGCTTTTATCACGCTGCCAGTTCATTTACATTGCTTCTTGAGGAGCTTGATTAACATCACTCTCGATTCCTCACTCTCTTAAATTGTCTTCACTTAAACATTTCATCTTCAAATTGAAGCAGCTCTATAGCAACGGAAATAATTGCACCGGGTCCAGAAAATAATTGCGCAGTGTCCAGGCCTCGGCGCTTTTTGCCTAACAAGGTGATGCACATTATGGAAAGCAAGGCGAGGAAAGTGGCCAAAATGAATGCTGATTTACTTCAGCGTGAGTGACGACACCTAATAAATAAAACACGCTGATGGGCAGGAAGAGNTTTCTTTCATATAACAGAAATAAAGAAACCACACAATAGCAGACACTTAGCTGTGGCTAAATAACTCTTGAAGAAATAAAAATCATTAAGTGTTTTTCGGAAGAACCTGTTAAAAGCTGTGTTTGCTAAAAGATTACTAAGTGGCTTCAAATCGCACAAACACACACACACACAATGAATTCGTCGGAGGAATATGCAAAATGGTAATTTACGATAATGCACTACTTTGGATGTTAGCTTGATGAATTCTAGCTGAACATCGGAACATTCTGCTGAGCGCTAACCAGCAATGTTTCAACACTGATTGATATTAACAAGATCAAATTAGGTTAAAGTCTTGCCTGAACCATGAGGAAAAATGATTATAATGCAGGATGTTAAACACTTTGCGCAAGGTCAAATTGGCCAGTAATTAATAAAAACACATCTCGCCCAGCAGATGAAAATCATCAAAGTAAATTCTCGCAAAGCCTGAGACTGTGAAAGGTGAAAGTGAAGGAAAAGAGAGGAAATCTGGTCTGAATTTGAGCCTTACTAATAACCTATGCAACCAGAAAAGTGTATACACACCAGAGGTGTAGAGTACCTGAAAACCACACTTTTGTAAAAAACACAGATACCTTTCTGTAAAAATTATTCTATTACTATTTGACTCTCTGGATGTCACCAATTCCAAGAAGACTTGAGTAAAAGTTGCAAAATATTAAATTTTCAAGGAACGTATTTAATTGATTCATACTGAATTTAGGCTCAAAAACACCAAGAAATGTGAAAAACGAGAAACTGTATTTATGATTAGGTTTGATTTCCTAATACAGTAATAAAATGTAACACCTAAATGTTTAAAAATGTCAAACTTCAATCAAAATGTGCAAAAAAGTGCAGCCGTTATTTCTTGTTCATGTGATCTTCCTCATAAATAGCATCCAGTACCTTCAGCACCCTGCAGATATCCAAAAATGCTTAAGTGTGTAACCAAGTCCATTTACGCCGGTACTTTACACTTCTGATACACACACAATGAAGTAACCACACACTCACACACTTGCGCGTTGAGTATAGTGTCTTACCTAAGAACACTTTGGTTGCTGTACCTACCGGTCCAGGATTGGAACCTGAAACGTTCTACTGACAAGTCCAACTACCTCACCACTAGGACAAATACGTCCCATATTTAAAACTCATCAAGAGTTCCTCAGATTTAGGGGAAGTCTAGGACAAAACACCTTTCTTCACCAAATGATGCCTTTAAATTTTCAATGAGATGACGGATCTGTTGTCAATCAGAAGGTACCAAGGTGGCACAGAGCATAGTTCTCATCACCGTCTTCTCCAAGGACCTCAGGGACATGAGACATACAGACCTGCAACTCGGCTACTGAGCAATGGATACTCACAAAGCAATTAAAATGGATCACCATGTATTAGATCTTGGGAGGAAATCAGCAGCGTTAAGGTGAAAAAGCCTTTCACTCCGGGACGCCCAGTTTCACAGTACTTCACTGAATGATTACCACACAAGCTGTTTATGGGATTGTGTTAATTGAGCATCATACTGAAAACATTATTAGGCGAGATGGTAAATTAGAATAGTAATTGAACTCTTGATACTGAAAGCCCAGTAGACTGTGATTACAACGGCCTCATTAAGGCATGAAACTTTCTAATTATACTACAATTCTGAATGGCGATTAAAGGACCAAAAAAACGAAACAAATATAAATAAACAATACAATTGTCTACTGGGGCTAAAAACTTTTCTGAGCTCAATTTTATTATTCATTAAAAGTCATTAAAACTTTGCTATTTTGATTTTGCCTTTTTGTATATGTTTTTAGAAATTCTGATAAAAGGGAGAGAAAAAGAGCGAGAATATGTCTAGATAGAGAATAAGAGAAAGTCTTGGCTGAGCTGATCAACTTCGGAACAAAGATCCATGTTTCGAAAACTCTGCGACAAATTTTGCAGCAAGTTCAGCAGCTTTTCTTGTCGTTTTTTTTTTTTTTTCACGGAGAACCCCCAGTGTGCGTCAGAGAATTTCTTAGAAGAACTCCTTGCCAGTTTGCGTCTTTTTTCCTCGTTGCTTCCCGGCTTTGCAAATCAAAAGTTTGCAACAGTTGGTTGTTTCTGTCAGACGGGCATAAACGCTTGTTAAAGATGTATGAACATGGCTCATGCGGAGGCTCCCAAACTAGAACTCTACATTGAAGTATGGCTTTCCTCCTATCGACCTGATTCCACAAACCATATTGCAAAATCAGGCAGGAGAGACATCTGGCTTTCTTGGTTGCACCGAGAATCACAAAAACCTCAGTGCCCTGACAGATTCTCAATCTGAGACCTGAGTCCTTTGGAACCTCAATGTTTGGCCTTCGTAGATGGAACACCGCAGAGCATGACCCAAGCAGTAGTAGAGTTCTCTCTGGCCCAAGAAGTGCATTTGTTTGGATTCTAGTGACTTTTCTATTGACGTTAGACAGGCAACTGTCCCTCCAAACTCTAAAGATCTATGTTGAGGCTTTTTAGATCATCTTTCATCGCATCATTAGAAGAAATCTGTCTTTCTCTTTTGGCAGGAAGGCAATGCTATACCTTCTCCAATAGAACCAGTGGAACTATACCTCTGTGTAAGGATAGGCCACTTGAGGGTGTCTTAGAAGAAGGTGTTACTTCAACACAACATCCAGTGAACTGACATATAGGGAAGTTACATTCTGAAACATTTCATTCAAGCAGTGTCGATTTTCAACCTATTTCTAAAATGTCTTTTTAACTCACCGGAGGGTCCAAGTCGTCAGCGTGAACAGTGGTCACCTCAGTTCCCTTCATTGCATTGGGTGCCACCATTCCCTGGTACAGCGTATGACTGAACACCGGAGGGAAGTCGTTCATGTCCTGCAGTGACATAAAAGAGGAACATCTGATTAGGTTCACCTTTCCCACGGTCTTTGTCTGCTTTTATTCTTCTCCAACTGACAGTTCACAACCCATTATCTAGCTCCAAACACTGAGCAAAAATGTCATTTTTTCAACAGTAGATCCTGCTGTGCAATAAAGACCTAAAACAATGCTCTGTGCCCTGAGATGGTAAAAAATGAGTTGGGGCAAGATTATTGGGGAAAGCTCATAAGTGGTTGATATTCTTCCTGAATTAGTTCAATTAAATTGCAAAGTAACTTCATTTACTCTAATAGAATTTTTTTTCCACGCTCACTCTCCGCTTTAGGTTTGAACACTTCTGCTCAGAGAAATGTCATTTTTAGAATCCTCATGTGAGAATCCCCAGGTTCGTGATCATTAGAATGGGTATGGGAATGTGTCTGTATTGCTCAAGCCATGTTGCTTCTGGGTTTTTCCTTGTTTTTTTTTAAGTCAAATTTTAAAATGTAATTATTGCTGTCTTGTGCAAAAATCATAGACATAGTTGTCTCTGGAAATTATTAGTCAATCTAGTGGATTTTTCAGAAGATGGAGCCATGTCAATTAGATTTATTCTGGTAAAACTTTTTGCCACCAATCGAGAAATATTTTTCAGATTGAAAAAAAACGAGTTAAAGGCAAATAAATATATCCTACAATGATATATCCTCCTCTTCTGTAAATGATGAGCTTAGCTCCTTCTCCATCGGCACAGGACGCAATGGTTGAACTAATAGTGAACAATAGTTGAACATTTCACTTGGTGCTTTAATTGCAAAAATGAAGTGATTTGAGAACTTCACACCTTTCCAAAAATGTGATATGCTATACATTCATTTGAAAATAAATATTTCCAGAGCCCAAGTAAAACAAAAGCTTCACGGACATAGAAAGAAACTCAGATTCTGCATAGAGTCTACACATCTCCTTGTGTTTGTCTGGGTTTCCCATGCTCAAATTATGGATAAATATAAAGAATTGGTAGTAATCATTAAGCTTCATGAGCCTAATGATTCATTTCAAGCTTGATTACCTTTTCAGAGAAAAGCACAATTTCCTTCCACCAAAGTTCTGCATGTGTGAGATAAAACAGGGAGCGATGCTGCGAACGCTGATAACATTTTCTGAAGATCGAAAAGGTGCAACACAACCTAATACACTCAATAGAGCCGCCGTCGCCCGGTCCAAGGTGAGACCACACGGGCTGAGCTATCCAAATTACAGCCGCCCTCCTCTCTGTCATTTCCGCGTGCTCGCGTCCTTATCGAGAGACTGCGCTTTTCCAAGGTTATCCTTGAGGATTTAGTACCAACGAATAAAACTTTGCTTTTCCTCACTTCCCTGAAATATCCTGTGTAAAGCACTTTGAGTGAAATTGCTTTTTTGAGTCTTATTTCCCAATCTCACACATCTGTGTGTCTTTTCCCCATAGAATTAAAAAGAAAACAAAAGCTGGCGGCCTCAAAGGAAATCGTTGAGTTTACAATAGCACTCGAGCCCCACTTCCGCTGGAATTTTTTCTCCATTGGGACAACGCTCAGGGGTCTCGGTCCCAAATCACAATGGCTCTGATATCTCAAGTCTGCATGCGTCAGGTAGTGGAGGATCACTTTCTAACACTCGCTCGTTTTCACTTTTCACAGCAGCTAATTATCAATTAGCCACACTGTGTACTGAAGAGGAAATGCAGAAATCCCAAAACAGACCCAATTAAGGCTTCTCCGGAGAGTGGAGAGGATATAATAACAGGAAACCTGAGATATTAGACCGCTGCTTACAGTTATTAGACACTGAACGAGTAGAGAAAAACAGAAAGTAAGATGTCACACACTGTGTTGGATAAGTCTGTTTTAATAAGACTGTTTTAATTGACTGATTGCTCGGTCTAAAAACTAAACCTGTTACTATAACCAAGTAGCTATGAAAATACAATGTCCTTATAGGTTCCAAGCTGCTTGTTAAAGCCCGCAAACATATTCGAAACAGACAATTTAAATTGTCCCAACAA
>SOMO01000092.1:251345-263116 GCA_028128575.1 Paedocypris carbunculus
TTCATCGTTGTTGTTTAGTTTGCCCATTGGCAGATGTTTATAATGACAATATTTTATGATATACGGACAATCTCACGTGAACAGTTACCGCCATGAGTAACCGCCATTTCCGTGGGGAAAGATCAAACGTCACAGTTCTCGCAAGATTACAGAAATATCAGGGATTTGCGTGACGTCATTTAATGATGGCAGCTCAACGAAAGAGAAAAACAGCTGTTCTGGGACAATACAAGCTTATTTTACGTTTTGTAAGCAAGAGCTCTGAAACTAACTAGTGTTTTTTGTTGATTTGACATGCAAAGAAAATGATAAACTGTTTTATACAGGCCTGGACTCTCTCTCTATCCATGGCATTTTTTGTTACTCTGGATTTTTGTTATCTAGGACATTCGTAAGTCGGGGTTCCACTGTACTGATCTAAGTCACCATTCTGTCGCATTTTAAAGGCGACATGCCAAACTAAAGTGAAAAAAAATAACAAAACTAATAGCTGAAATCAGTAGCGGTCTTCTAACTGGCTTGCTGGCTCGAGCACTGGCGAATCTAATCATCAAGCACAGGTCACCTCGGTCAGTTCTGTAGCTCTAATTGGACACAGAGAGAATGATCAGAGAGCATGCGAGTTGTTTAAAAAGAGCCATGGAAGAGATAAAAAATGGTGAATCTTATTGGGGCTTTAAAAATACATGAAAAACCTACTCCACCTTACTGAAATTCAACTGGCAAACCTTTGAAACCCCCAAAATCGTAACCAAGATGTTTTCCAGTCTAGTCCACCTTAATCAACGGTAATTCCAGGTAATAGCCAAACAGTCACTCACCGCTAGTAATTATTGCCCATTGTGGAGGCCATCTTAGTCTTTACTGCTAATTATGAGAACTCAAGGAGACCTTCCATTCTCCACAGCCTCGGCTTGCTCACCCAATGAACCAGTAACCGAGGAAAGTGTTGGGTCACCTCACATTTGACAGCTAATCAATCCAGTGACCAGCATGGTGACCTCCAGTGCCCACTCAATCAACACCAGGGTCCTGACCCTTGCTTTCTTTCAGTGACTGAAAAGAAATAACCCATACAGAGGACAATCGTTCAGTACAGAGCTTTTGTTGTGTAGTTAGGTCATAACTACAAAACAAAAGTCTACATATGGCCATTTGTGAACAAAAGTCTTTCAAATAGATTAACACACCGAATATAAATATCTAGTTCATGACAACGTAAGAATATCTTATTTCTAGATATATTAATATCTATTTCTACCGGTTGTACCTGCCACCCAAGAATTGCAGGTTTAAATCCCAGTCTGTTGAGCAAGTCCTTGAGCAAGACACTGACCCCCACATTGTTCTCGAAGCTTAAACCCCCACATTGTTCTCGAAGCTTCTCACAGCTAAAAGCTGCCCACTGCTCCGGATTTGTGTGTGTGTGTAACCTTAGAACAATTTAGATACGGTCCCTTGTGACCATATCAAAAAACCCACTTACTTTGCATTATATTTGAATAAAAACGACACAATAATGTTGTGACACTGAGCCTTTTTGCATCTGAAACTTTTAGCACTGTTTGTCTAGTTTTAACTTTCACTTTGGCTCATATCCATGACTTTAAAACTTCAATAATCCCATCTTTCATGTTCAACAATATGACTTTTGTGTCAAAGCTTTCCAAAGCTTTTAAAGATAATGTTCACGGATTACACAGATGCGGGGTGAAATGAAAGGAGATGGAAGAAAACAGCATATTATCTGTAATTTGAAGTAAAGTCACCTTCACATTGCATGCATTAATGTGGATAATAGATCTGGATGAGTATGATTATCCTTTATTCTAATAAAAAGGCGCAAAGCTTTATCCATTAAAACTCAGTTCCAATAATTCAGAGGTATCACCAAACATCCTGCAAAAATCACAAAATCTCAGGAATAAGTCCAACAAACAGACACAAAATGTCTGCAATAATCTTTTGAAGACAAACTCAAAAGCAGATTTGCTTGATTGTATTCATCGTTTTTGGTGTTTTTAAAATATCATTCAGGAAGTGTTAGGATGAAACGCTCAAGCGAGAAATAAAAGATAAATCATACAAATGCCTTTTGGTAAAGACATTTTTCAAGACTTATAGTCTTGGTCTTATAGGTCTTATAGCATGTACATTTATCTAAGCTTGCTAGCCTATGTATTTATTTGTAATTTAGAACGATATAAGAAAAACTGTGTTTATTTACAGTATAGTTTTACAACAACATTTATTAACAACATTTTGTCCTAATAACCAGCAGTTATGTTTGTCCAATTAGGTGGTCGCCCACAATAAGATGAAACATACTGCTTGTAACATGAAAATGTCAGAATTAAAAAACATGCGTATGCAAAACATACTGCACACAATACTCCACAAGTACTGTATAAAAAGGTTTTGGCTTCGTTTTTATTATTTTCCATCCCATTATTATTTTAAACATGGTTTAAAAAATGTGATTGTATCATGGTTAATGTAAGAAGATATGTTTAAGTTCTTAAGGATGTGGTCTGAATAACCTTAACCAGAAAAAACTGTGTACAACAAAGTGGGAAACGTCACACTGGAATAACTGTGATTCGCCAATTTTTTGTAACATTGTTCTTGTTATTAATTGATGAGAGGACCATTTTAAATTTTTCTCGCGCCCTGACTCTTGCATTGTATGCCAAATGTTCATCACATCAACTGCATTAAATGCGGTTTCTCCGGGTCAGTCCATCCATTAATCCTACCCTACTGCTCACCAGAGCAGCGATGCCCTGTCTCTCATCACTTCCTCCAGCTCCTCCAGAGGGACAGAGGTGTTCCCCTGACAATCTAGAGACAGTCTCTCCTTCATGTCCCGAGTCAATCTATGAAAGATGCTTCATTGGCAACCCAATCACATATGGCTATTGAGACCGCAAAAATAAACCGCAAGATGTGGCTAGTTAAGTAGCAAAATGTCATAATCTGCAAAATCAAAGGGAGCCAAGGATGTCGATCGAGTTCTCCTGTTACACACACATAGACACACACACACAGAACTATGACCGTTTTAAATTGAAATGGAGTGTGAGAGATGCATCAACGAACAGGAAAAATTAGAGTCTAACTGGTGAACCCCCACCCCCCCTCTCTCTCTCATCAAAGTAGCAGCAAGTTGTGTCTTCACTGTTCTAAAGTTGATACGATTCAACCTTTCTACATCCATCATTGTTGATTAGTGCACCATGAAGGAAAAAACTCCAGCTAATTCACTAAAGATTTGTAGCTCTTTTTAATCGAACAAACAAGACTTAAGTTAGTGATACTGTATAATAGCTAAGAATCTATCATTCACTATCACTCACATTCTACAAACGTACGCACAAGTATGTATTTGGAACCCATCCATTGATGCTTGCAGCTTTATTTTTTATTGATTTCTAAAAAATCATCACTCCCTACTTTCGTGCCTTTCATTTGAGTCCTTAAAATTAAAAAAAGCCTTACCATTAGGGCTCTCCTCATCAATGGCTACAATGGTGGCAGGAGGGCCTGATCTGGAGAGCTTGCACTCTGCACAGCACAGACAAAACGTACAAAGAAAGAAGAAGACTTTCATGAGAATGTCATGAGAAGTCCACAACACAACGTAACTCACACTAAACAAGACATTTCAATTTCGGCACACATTACTATAAGTCACACAACATGCAAGTAAAATAAGGATCTACGAGTCCCGAAGCCTATCTGCAGGTAGAACTGTAGAACTAAAAGTCCAATATAGATTTACAAAATGACTTCTTTATGATCGCTGTGAGGGCTGTAACCACGGAGGTTGTTAAGGGTTAATAGAATTGTGCTCCCATGCCCGATGAGCGAACAAAGAGTGAAAGAGAGATATGATTCATTGTCTTACCCTCATACTGCCAGTCTGGAGTCAGAGATAGTGTCATCAGCCGAGAGCAGGAGAAAGATGGAGCGACAGGGACCGGAGGGAAACAAAAAAGGCACAAAATCAAGTTTCTTAGATGCTTTTGTGATAACACATGATGGGAATGACCAAAAATACATGTATGTGGAAGCCTCAGGAACGACTGGTGTTGTTTGCTCAAGGACGCTTTATTTCCTGCATCATGTGCAACTCGTGGATGAGCGTTTGCCATGTTTGGAGTTTAATCAACTTAACAAAGGGATTTAATAACCGACTCTGATGGAGATCAAAAATACAAGCACGTTAATTGCAAGCAGTTTGCAGGAGACTCATTTCCTCATCATATTAAGAAATGCAACCATTTTCTTCGACCTACAAAATGCACATTACCAGTCGCATATTTCAGGCACAGCAAAGAGTTTGAGGCCGATGAGATGGAAGCCAGATTGCCAGGTCCATATTCAAAGCTGAACCCAAAGCCTTTGTTTGGTTATTGTTTGACGCCTTCTGTGTGGTTTTCTCTTCATGTCATCTGGGTTCTATGACGGATTTTCCATTTCTCTCACAAGTGACTAAGGCACACATCGTTTAATAAAAATGTTTTTTTTCCCAAACTTTGAAAAATGTTTTTTTTTTTCAATAGCGCATTTAATTTGAGAGCGTGAATGTATTGTACTGTATGTGTGTCCCGCTCTGTGAAGCGTTGGCCACCAATTCAGAGTGTGTATCCCTCCTCAGGTCCAGAGTTGCATCCCGTGACCCAGAAATAGAATAAGTGGTAGAAAGTGGATGGATGGATTTCTGTAAAATTGCCATTGCCTACGTATATACATGATAAATTGCCCTTGCGCTACACGGAGTCAAGCACCCTAATCAACCGCTTTCTTCACATTTTCTTGGGGCCAAATGTGTGTGCGAGTATGTCCACTCCCGAGATTGATAAGTTCCTAGATTCTAGATAAGGTCCCGGCCCCACCCAGTGATGTTGTGATTGGTGGACAGCTCCAGGTGACCAGGAAAAAAAAAAAAAAAACAATAAGAAAATGTATGAATACATTCTTAGATTCTTTATGACGCCTTCTTTTTTGGAAGGCAAAAAAAAAAAAAAATGTTTACATCGTTATGAATCAAACCAAACAAAGGTTCTTGTGCTTTTAACTTTCGCTTAACCCTCAGATTTATTTATGAAAACCAGAGCACTTAATTCAAGCCCAGACGATCAGGAAGCAACTATCAACCGCTTTGATTTACAGTGGAAAGAAACAAGGCTGTGTTGGGCTGAAGTCCTTGAATGGCTGATTTGATTAACATGCTCCTTCACAGTAGGCAGAGCGAGATCTACAGCTGCCAGCAGCTGAAATCCAGTTTTTCTCCGCACGTCTCTCCTCCTCATACACCTTTGTACGGATATTAATGGCTGGTTATGAGACGTAGACAGTGTAATATAAGTCATGCCAAATTGACATCATGAATTCCGCAACATCGATCGGTGATTATAAAGAGAATGTGATTTTTTCAGGGATGCTGGAATCACAACTCTCTTGGTTAGAAATAACAAAAATCGTAGTTTAAAGATCACATGAAGTTCAGAAATGTTTGCATTTTTATCCCAGCTTTGACAAAAAAATTACCGTTTGAGTTCTACAGGGATGCGGTAATTACAATGTTGTGTTGGCTAGAAATTACTCAAAGCTGGCTTCAACAGCAAACAAAGGCCAGAAAGAGTTACTTTTCTAATCCAGTTCTGACACAAAACTAACCTCAATCAGCAGCAACGATGGAACGTTGACCAGTAAAATGTATTTTAAATTCAATAGCTGTAGTAGGGTTGTAAAGCAAATGGAACCCACTCAATAAAAGTGTCAAACAAAAATAATTTTAAATTGTCTGAGCATGTGCAACATGTGCAAAAAATGAAATTATTCTGCAAGATTTCTAAAATAAATTAATGATTACAAATATAAACACAAAATAAAGTAACAGGAGTATTGTTTTAAAAGATATTAAAATGGTCAGATTGAGTTTCACATTGAGTAAAAAATTCTGATTTAAAGTTACTGTATATATTAACATATAGAAAACACATTTTATTGTTGCAACTGCTAATTCACAATATGCACTGTAATGACCTGTAATAAGATATCTATGAATCCAAAATCAATAACTTTGAATAGTGAAATAAAAACATTTACTGTAACTACAGTATAATGTGATGCAATTATTTACATTGAGAATGTCTGTTGGTTTATTTGTTCGCACGGTGGCAAAGCCGTGTCAAAATTACCTATGTAAATTACATATTAAAACGAAATATACTTGAAATAAATGAAAAAAAGTGTGCTCTATTTGTTTATTTTTTTTCCACTCACTGGCCAGAAATAAAATCAGACACAAAATTTGACTTAAGGTGCAAGAAGTTCTTTTATATGAAATTCTATTAATTTTCCGATATACATTTTTGTTGCTTTATAAAACAAAGCCACAAAAGTCATGACAAATATTACTATGCAAAACGCACTGTACGTTAAAGTAGTGTTGTGACAAGAGCAATTTGCATTTGCCGCTTTTGTCTTGAAGCTGCGTTTCTGGCCTGCTGCTCATGAATTAGAGATTGATGGCCCTCGTGTGGCTTTACGTAACATCAGAAGACTTGACACATTAAACCCAGGCAAGCTGGGCTCTCTCAGAAAAAACCTGCCCCATGACAGTGTTCAGGATTTCAAAGGAAAGACCAACTATCTAGTGTTTCTATTAAAGATTCATAGACGTGCGGTCTTTTTCATGGTGAGTAAAACAAAAAAAAAGCATTACATCGGATGAGTTTAGTAGAAACTTTAGTTTCAATAAGCCTGGTTAACAAATGTCCGTTTATGAGCTTATTTTAGCGTTAAATACTTTTTGCCCCCAGAGTATGAAGATGCCAAATCAAATAGGGCCTATGCTGCAGAAATCAAAGAGTGTTTACATTTTCACTATAATAAATATGAGACATGAAAAATGAATATGACTTTTAATTTGATCTATAAATCATATATGATTAATGCTCTCAAAACAAGTTGACTCTACAGTTTTGGGGAAAAAAGCACAAAAATAAAACACAAACATGTTTACAGGACTTTGCACAAGTTAATCTTGAAAAATCTAGTCAAACAAAAAACAGAGATCCGGTGATTTTTGCAGATTGAGGGTTAGTATGAAGCTAAGTGTGTTTTAGGGCAAAATAAAGCATGTGTGAATTAATATGCAATCCATGTCTTGTCAATTTCATATTCATATTATTATTATTATCATCAGACGAGTCTCCCCATTGATTTTTCAATATCCATAAAATGTAGTAAAATATTAGTTTGTGTATAAATTAAAACTCATAAAACTTTGCATGCAGTATCAAAAGGTGAGTTGCACTACAAACGCATTAAATGCAAATTGTTATTAAATGAAGAGCACCAAATTTCCCAGCAAAGTTACTGGTGTGAAAGTGAGCTGTCAGTTGCCGTCTAAGACTTCACAAATGCCTTAGATAAGATAACACACCCCTGAAAGCTTGGACTGAAGCCAATGGGAGTAGTAGCGGAAGAAATCAATACTGAGCAACAAGCCGACACACAAGTCTCTAAAGAATCACAGTTCCAAAGTTTCAACAATGCTGAGGCCTAATTGAGTTCTGTACTGCAGATGGCTTTTCAATAGCACGTTACGTCACAGAGATGACCTTACATCTGATGATTAATCAACAGACAATCTTTTAAATAAGAAACATGATAAATTCCCAAGGGCTTTGAAAGTGGCAAATGAAAAAAGTGGCCAGATCTGGTCGTACCACGTAAGACTTAGTGCTCTGCATTGAACCCAGTCCATCCAGTTAAATGTGAACACACAGTGAGCTAAACACACACACACACACACCTGGAGCAGTTGGCAGCCTTAATGGATGTGGCCAGGAACCACCACAGTCCAAAATTTGAACCAGTGAGACGCCACAACTGTCCTGTCTAGTATAGATTGGTTCTACAGAAGTGTTGTCTTTAACATTTGTAACTTCTGCCTTAATTATCAAACAGAATNCAACTGTTCTGTCTAGTATAGATTGGTTCTACAGAAGTGTTGTCTTTAACATTTGTAACTTCTGCCTTAATTACCAAACAGAATGTGTCTGCTACATAATTTAATCCACCATTCTAGAGAAACTGTGGAATTATGACTTCTATAATATATTGGACAAATATATTCAGTTTGGCACTTATGTTGTTAGCAACCTTATGTGACATCAGACACAAGCACTTGTGTGAAAAACGAGACCTATGAATTATTCATGTTGTCTAGTAGGTTTGAACTAAATCCATTACCTCAGACTTGAGTCATTTGAGTACTTATTAAAAAAGTGATTTTTAGTTTGTGATAAATGACACGTGTGTTGACTTCAGTTCACTGTGTGTGTGTGTGTGTGTGTGTGTGTGTGTGTGTGTGTGTGTGTGTGTGTGTGTGTGTGTGTGTGTCACTGGATGATTAAATGCAGAACGCATTCTTTTTTCAAACTCTGACATAAACTCAACACAAAAAGGCTAAAGGCAGACACCAAACATGTTTTGTAACAAACATTTCTGCGATTATTCTCTGAATAGAGAACTGAATAGAGTTCTATATTTTGTTGTCAAGTGTGTACTGACAGATTGAATGATTTTAAAAGAATCAATCACCTTGTTTGCAAGTTCTGGCACAAGTGACCATTTGCGAACAAAATGTCACTGGTTGTATTCGTGCATTAAGAGTTGAAGGAGCTTCAATAGACAGTAGAAAAAGTATGAAAGCAGAAACCCTTCTGTTTATCCATTTACAGTCAGAGTTCCCTCCAATTCAGCATGAACTATAAAAGATCCACAACAATTTTGCAATACACGTACTAGGTGCCAACTCTTTTGTGGCTGTAACAAATGTTCCTGTTATACATCTTTTCTAATGTCTCCACATCAGCCTTCAACATCCCTCATTCAGTTTGATCCCCTTTCATTCCACAAATGAAATACAAGCACCATTGTTTTCAGGATTAGACAAATTAAATAAAACCCCTTAAAATTCTAAACTTGACAGCAAGAGCCATTTAAAACTAAGCCAGTGTCTATATGGGCATACGGCATATTTAACTTGTTTTGAATATTAAGAATGTAGTACATTTACATAAATTAAAGTTGAGAATTCAATAGCACGTTCAAAGAATTCACAAGTGCTGCCAGGAAGTAAATTAAAAACGTGATTGGATTACCTTGGCCTTCTTTGTTCTGGAAAACGAGGAGCTTTGCAATTCAAATATTTGTGGTATATCATTTTGCTGCAGCCTTTTTACAGTACGAGCAAATGCAGAAATGACATCCACTTCAAAACTCCGCAGCACATGTCCAGTGGGATCCATCTATCATAGCTAAGGTCAAAGATCTGAACTTCTACCTTCTGAGCTGGATGGATGCCTCCATGGGGAACCATTCGCCACTGTCTGCTGATTGGCCCTTTCCACGTTTCCAATACATCAATCTGCCCTTGCGCTCAAATACAGCACTCGGCAGAAAATAAGTTTGAGGATGATTCAGCACAAACATCCAATCAGTTAAATGTGTTTTATATTAAAACTTTTCCTGTGGAAAAAAAGACAAAATTCTAGAGAAGTTTAATTGAAATTGTGAGTGGAGATATAAGATGCGAGGGAAGGGACACACTTAAAAGGATTGGTGAAAATATTCACCCGCAGCTTTAAAGCACAAAGCAAAATGACTTTGAATTACGTTCAGTTATTATACACAAACTGACCTCTTTTGCTCAAAAATTATTCTTTTCTCGGAACCAGTTGCATCGCGGCCTATTCCTTCCTGTGAACCGTTGTAAGCTGCTACTATATAAGAATGTTGACTCACACTAGTATCATTCCTGCAGGAAAACATTATTGCAATTCTAATGATCGCTGAGTGTTCAGCAATAAAGCATGTCTGAGCGGTGAATCTGTGCAGCCTGATGAAATATGGATGAGATTATATTTCTTGAAATGAATATCTGGCTTGTCCCTAGTTAGCATTCAGCAGACGCCGTGGCTATCTGACCCGTTCTGGCCGAACCATCTCCCTGGTGTATCTGAATCTTGGAGGTTGAGGAAGAGCAACCGCTTGGGATGTTGGACTCTGACCCCTAAGGGTCGAGGTTCAAGTGAAAACGGAGTGTTTGTGGTAAATTCACCTATCATACTTAGCCCACAATTTTGCCCTTCTGTGTTGAGAGCCATACATTCTATTCAAATTATATTTCCCCTGGAACTGTTGTTGCAGAATGTTACAGATCTATGACTCTTTGTCATAACGTTTCATACACTGGACTGGACTTTATTTCTACAGATGTTTAGGAAAAATCCCTAATCATTAAATCAGATCAGGTTTCCATCAGAACCTTTTTGAATACGATACAATTTTCCTTTCTAAAACCTGCTCTCATGGAATATTGAACTTCTAGTGTCCACTTACGATAAAGTCAAGCAAAATTCCAAACTAAGTCCTAAGTCAAGTCAAAACTAAGTCAAAACATTTCACACTGTTGACTTAGTTTCCATTAGACACATTTTGTAGATTCGGATTACCATACATTTGCACATTCAATACTACTACTACTATTACAACTACTAATAATAACAACAACAACAACAAAAATAATAATGATTATAATTATTATAACAATAAAATATTGTTGAAATACTACTAATGACACTTTTTTTCCAGTAATTTGATTGTTACAATTACACACATAGTGGGCGGAGCTCAAATACACAGAGTATTATGAATAGACAATTATAAAACACAGATTTCCTTTGACCCGTTTAGAGAAATAAGAATTCCTTCAGTTTTCATCACCCAGTACAGCGGAAGTCGGGTCTTGCAAAACTATTCCATGACGGACTGACACATTTTCCACACCTTTTCGGAAACAGTAACACAGACGTCACTCAAGCAGTTCAAACTCCAGGGTTTTAGCGAGTAACCAAGCAAAACCATCTATTCCAGACTATTCGAAACCTGCAAATCACTGTGAGTTTACTAAAGCAGCTGTTTGACACTTCTTCACTTAACAATCAATCGGTGTCGGCCTATCAATACATGTAGATCTGATCTAGTTAAAATTAGATTAAAAGAGGAGTCGAGAGAAGACCCTAACCATTGTTTGATGATGCTGTTTCCCCACTATATTCACCATTTTTGAAACCACATAGTTCTCCACTGCTTGGGTGTGGAAGATTTATGATCACCATCCCTATGAACAAGTGCACTGCTGAATGCAGTGACTGCTGCTGCCCGACAAATAGATGCAGAGGAATGTCAAGGTTAAATAAGGCAGGAAGATTATTTTCCTGCTGTATTGCAAGAGAATATATTGAATGTGACGTGTACGTATAAGTCGTGTGACCCATCACTCCAACGAGGATGTACAGATTCTGTCTTATACTCCAGCTTATATTGTATTTTGGATCACATGTGCTTTCTGGAATTATTGTATTATAGTTAGGAACTGGATTGAAATGTACATCATCATAATAACGTAATGTTGCAAGTAGGCAAATAGTTTTTTTTTCAATGCAACGTACGAAATTCATAAACGACATGAACCATTGAGACGTTATTGGAAATTCACAGTCTATTTATGCAAAGTGAACTAAATGAAACATTTACACAACAATTAACTTTGAAAGAAGGTGGAAAGAACATTAAAGGTCAGACTCAATAAATCACCACCTCCACAATTTTTCTACGATCCATTTACAAAACTTTAACTGCTGGATAAAAGAGCCTTCAATAAATCAATGTTAAGCCCGAAATATTAT
>SOMO01000092.1:316321-333068 GCA_028128575.1 Paedocypris carbunculus
ATTGCTGGCAGGCACGACAGTGCTGTCGCAGCTGCTTAAAAAATTAGTATTTGCTTTTTCTCATTTACTGTTTGACTCTTAATGACGCATTTAGCCATTTTTACACAATTCAGTGCTATGCATATGTTATCAATAATTAACAATAACCCAAGTAAAAAAACAAGTAAGCAAATCATTTAAATGTGGAACAATTGTGTGATTAAATAGTTACCTAATGCTGATCATTACAGTATAAACAAACAGAAAAGAAAAAAAAAACATATATCAATATACGCAATAGTTCATTCCAATAATCCAAAACACCAAACATTCCATCAAATTCAGCAGAGTGAAGCATCCACTAAAGTTCAGCAGAAGACAGCACATCACTCAAAAGAGCAGAAGTGTTCCTCGTGAAAGGCGCCAAACAAACCTCTCGTAGTGTCTCCTTGTGCACGTGGCGGCGCTGGTGCTCCCGGGGTTTCCTCCTAGTTCATCATATACATTTTTCCACTGTCGGCGAGCTGTGATCTGCAATGAGAACAAGCTCTGGTGAGCCGCCGCATTTGCATCACCCGCAGACACACAGAACTCTTCTAGATGGTCATTTCATCATCCTTGCATTCAACACTAAACATGGGATGCTGCTTATTCATGGAGGAAGACTTTCTCGCTGCATTATAAGTGACACCGAGTATGTAGCGAGCCAGTCGTTACATCCAGTTCTTGAAATGAAACTGATTCACGTGCTCTCTTAACTGAAAAGAGTGCCCGATTAACATAACTCACATACACATTGTTTAATATTCATGAGGGACCTTTAGTGCGTTCAGCGTGCGAGGGTTAAAAGATTTTTAATGGCTTTTTCCCGCTGCTAATGGCTGCCCTTCTCAATAAAATGCCTTCCGTTGAAAAGCACATGCATCAAGGGCTGGGAAATGTGTGATTTAGTCAGCGGGCGAGTGTGTACACTACAGGCTTGTTCAAACACAACCAAGCGAACGCTTACACACCATTCCACTGTATCGAGCCATGTCCATACAGACGTAATAACTGCAATCCATTTTGGTGTCGAAACACTTAAAGAACCGCCGGCCATGAGGTGCACGTCTGTAAGTGTACGCGTTTATAATGAAGCGTTTGCCGTTCTGATCTAATCCCATGATCTAATCCCATCACCATTTGATTTTGGTTGCAGGTTTGAAAGACGCTCAAATTCAAGCTGAACCGCATGTGATTTTATTCGGATTTCTTTGAGATTGGTAAATGTTTCCAGTGATAGCATCGCTCCTCCTTATGGTTCCACTGCAGATGTCAGCTGCATTTAAAGCCAACGTTCCTGTGCCAGCCAATCCAGGGGGCGAATGCTTGAGGATCAATATGGGAAAAGATCAAGTGGCTTCCTGTTTGCTCCTTCTCCGAATAACTTTCCTTTTCTTTATGGTCCTAATCCTGGATTCATTAAGGGAGCATTTTGTTGAACATATCGAAGACTTGTTGTATGGAAAGCACTTCTCCATTTTCAGCGAATTCCATCAGAGCAGATGTCAAATGAGTGCCAGAGTGAATTCCCGTTATTACAGACTTTTCTTGTTGCACGATAATGGTCCCTTAAGAGCCTCGACGTGGGCACTGAACAGGCCGCAACCAATTTCCTCAACCGCAAAAAGGTTACATGTGTTTTCCACTTGTAGATTTTATAACAACTGCGAGCGATCTGGCCAAATTTGGATCTGAGGGAGATCAGTATCCAGGCCAGGGTCTAGTACACACACGGGAGACGTGAGGGGGAAAAACTCTTTTAGGTTTTGTAGGATTCTTCGAGAGCCAAAGGAAAAAAGTACAGTGCCAGTAACAGTACTGAGTTTCAAACAGATTGTGTAAACACTCACCACCTCATATCCTCCCAGTTTCTGCGCTGCTTGAAACATGGTCCAGAGGTTTACTGCAAGTAGAAAAACACCCATCAATTCCAAATAAAAGCAGCATGAAATGTCAGGCTCGGAATAGCATGCTTACATGTTATTACTATAATATTACATGAGTCACATCTTTACAACGCAAACGTTGACCGACACAAAATACAATATGAATCGCTTCATAAATAAATGTGTTGTGAGCTGTGAGCAGCTGTTAGAAACATTTAAGTAAAGAGACGGAACGAGCAATAAAAGTTATGTAAAAATACTACGATCATAGACAATCTTAATTTAAACTATAAAGTATAGTTATGGATGACGATGCATGATACATGATAAACAATGTTTAAGGTTTGGCTGCAACTTAAGACCCAATTGACATTTATTTAATCTTTCATTTTAACAAATAAAAATTATTGTGCTTTATGCGAGATGGATAAATGGATGATGGATGGATGGATGGATGAATGAATGAATGGACGGACGGACGGACGGACAGATAGATAGATAGATCTATCTAAGATTTGATCCTTTAATTTTTCAAATTTGAGTATACTACCACTGAGAGCAAAAAGCAGTTGTTCAGCAAACACCGGGTGGGCTATAAAGATCTCACACATTCAGAGGGGCACGAAGGTGGAGACAGACACGTGCGTTTCATTTGGCGATCATGAACTGTACCAAAAGCTTTATGACTCAAGAATATGAAAAAAGCAACTAATTCTACACACACTTCACACAGGCTGAAAAACGCATTTGCAGCCGTTCAAAAAGCATTGCCACGTCTGACCATTGGAAACCAGATTCACACTGAGACTCATTGTGAATACGATTGCACATGCCAAAAATGTGGCACACAATTGCCAACAACCTCCTAGATTATATTTAGCGATAGATTGATGGCAAAGAATTGGTCTAATGTGATTATCCATTTGTAATCAGCGCAATCTCCATTCACCACGTGTTAACATTCAATACTCAACACAAAATCAGCCAATCCAACACCAACTGAAACGTGACTGGACATACTGTTAGACGATCTATTCCCATTCTTAAATTTACTGGCTGGAATGCTAATGCTAATTAGTGAACTCTTAGCGGGGAAAATGTGTTCATTTAACGAAGTAAATGTGAAGAATACAGCACAGCAGAGCTTAATGAAACTGAGCTGCAAGAATTGTTGATCAGGATCCGTGGGCGACAAGTCGGCATCTTTTTATAATCACGTGAACATGAATTAGCGGCTGCACTTTTTTGCACAATTGAGTTTGAAGAATGACTTTTTGTTCTTTTTTTGTCTATTTTGTTCTGCCATTTTGAAACACTGAGGTGTTAGATTTCATTTCTATTTTAGGAAATAAAAGCTCATAAAAAAGAGTTTCTTGTTTTTCACATTTCTTGGTGTTTTAAATTGAAGCTTCAGTACAAGTATAGTTTACTACTTTTACTCAAGTATCAAGTATTTTTGGAATTAGTGATCTGTAACTTTTTTATGTAAAGATAAATAGTCTTACAGTAAGGTATCCATACTTGTTGAATGGTACAAGTATGGTTTTCATGTACTATTTACAGGTCTGTTTGAAAACACCTCTGACGGTTTAGAAATATGTGAAATCAGCCGCTGATTTACTATAAATCTCTCACAATTTACAAAAGCACACTTACTGAATTTCGAATAGCAGATGCAAAAACAACGCCTGATTCATTTCATTACAGTACTCAGAGATGTGAACTTATGGTGTCGAGCGTGGTGAGCTCTGATAAGACAGTGATGAAGTGCATTGCTTCTGCTTCTGGGAGATCTTGTGTCATGATGATGCTCGAGTGTGACTTAATATCAACATGATGTATGTAGAAGATGCTTTCCCATACAACTGAAAACAACGCTTTACAGTTAGTCAGTTGTTCCGTTTATATGCAGAGAATTTAGAATCTTGGAAGATGAAATAATAACTGATTATTTTTCACTTGGTGGCAAATACCATCTGAACCACATGAGACCATTTACGCTTTTTTTCTTCTTACATGAGCAGCCAAAAGCAAGAAGGCAGCAGAAAGTGCCTTAGGTAGAAGCTCGCCGGTTCTCAACAGAGCTTTTATACAGAAATGAGCAAACGGTATGAATTTGCAAAAAAACTGCTTGCACACTTGAGTTTGCCATTAACAAAACGCTTAATCGTGTCTAAATGTGTGGCTCAGAGCAGTACATTTTACACAGGGAATAAAACGCATATTTTGTTATTTTTTTACTTAAATGGCTAATCTCCACACAAAAAAAGCATCGCTGTCACCCAGTGTGAAATTAATGCAATGCTAAGTGTATTTTACCACAAAACTTAACGTCATTTTTACAACTAAACTGACATTTAAATCAACATTAAGAAAGGAGAGTAAAACAACCTAATGCTACTTAAGCTTTTAAACCTGTTTTTAATTAAAACAGGCCCATTAAAACTGATTAATGGTCTGCCAATATTAAAAGCTACCACTTTTACCACTCACCGTCATTAGAAAGCTTTTGTTCTTTATCACATATTAATTTATACATTAAACAAACAAAACGTATAATACTGTTTAAGGTGTAACACACAGTGGAGTATTTGTGACTATGCTTACTCTGCTCCCTGACACAAGGTGGCGACGCTTTATGTGACACTTGCTCATCACATATTAAAGTAATGACAAATGTATTTATAAACTACTATTGCACAATTGTAGTCGACATTCGTTTTACTACTGGTTTGTAAAACAAAATGAAAAGCAGAAAGTGACAAAGCCCGACTTACTCTGCTTGAAGCCCAGGTAAGGAATCCTCTCAATGGGCGTTTTCCTCTCTTTCATGTACTTGTACAGAGCCACGAGGAAGGCCTGCTCGTCCGTGTGACAGTCCTCGCCTGCTTCAAACGCTGATTTGTCTTCACACGTCACCTTTTTATAACCACTGCCACTGCTGCTCTTGGGCTTGGATAATCCTGATTTAGTGTCTGGCCTTATCTGCAAAAGGAAGAACATTAGAACATTTTTTTGACCGCAATAAAAAAATACTGTTAATAAATGATAAGTTGTAAATGATAATGATGATAAATTACTCAGTCGATGTGCATCTCAAGTGACTAAACAATCACTTACTAAACGGTATTCTGATCATAAAAGAAGAAAAAGAAGTACTTTAAGAGAAGTATTTAGCCAAAAAAGTATTTTTTTATTTAAATTTCATTTCAACCTTTTTACTTTAAAAAGTCAGGGGGGTGCTTATATTTGCACAAATACAATATTTCCTTTAAAATTCTCACTAACATAAATAAGTACATTTCTTAATATTAACATGCTTAGATCTTAGACCGCATATTTACTGTTGCACATCATGATTGAGAAATTCCACACTAATACTTTCTAGTAAATGTTGCTGTTGTCTGGGATCGTTTTATTATCCCAGAGAGTTTCCCGTGCTGCCAGTGACCCGCGGCTCAGTAGTGGATGAAACTGATCTGCCCACTGATTCTTCTCAGCTCTGAGAAAGGCTGTGATTTGTCATTGTAAAGTCAAACTCTTCCCCACTTTAAGTATCTGTTTTGACCAGCAGGGAGGGTTCCACCACTGTCGGCCCCTCCATGCTGTCAGATGCTGGCCCACACACGTCTGTTTAGCCATCTGCTCTCCATAATCAAGATCTTTTACTTCCCATCAAGAGTTATCAAGGCCAGTGGAATATGTGAATGATTGGGGGGAAAGCAAAAGCATTTGATACTGACGAAAGCCCCCCACTTTTCTGAAATAGCTTTGTATAATTAAAATGATACATTTTCTCTTTAAAGCCACTGGTTCATGATTGATGAAACATATCCGAGTCCTACAGAATTTTAAAAGGAAAACAAGACGGGCGCATGGAGGTTGCATGACATGCTTATAAAACACAGATATTAGTCAAGACATTTACTGGTAGTCAGAATATTTCAACTGTTCAATAAATGAGACATCATTGTGAAATTGGATCATGACTCCTTGAATCAATCGAGTGTTGTTTCAGTGTTAGGACAGGCTCTTTGCACATTCTGAAAGCCCTTGACGCACATCGAGATGACTAAACACATCGCAGCGGGATTGCAAACTTCTAAACAAAGCTGGAGAGAATTAGCTGCTGTTCTGCTGAACCACTATAAAACTTGCTCTCGTGCTGGTGGGAGAACAGACGGGAAATGACATGCTAGAGTAAAGGTCACTGAAAAATAGAATAGAAAGAAAGAGTAAACTGCATAATAAGTCAAACCAGGAAATGTGAAAGATCTTAGATTGTGCCGAGCAGCAAGTAAACCATACTTGAGTACAAGTACAGATACCTTACTGTAAAATTACAATTTACTTTTACTGAATTTAAGTAAAAAAAAAAAAAAACACCAAGAAATGTGGAAAAACAAGAAACTCTTTATTTATAAGGTTGTATTTCCTAATATAGAAACGAAATGTAACACCTCAGTGTTTCAAAATGGCAGAACAAAATAAATCAAAATGTCAGTTTCTATCAAACTAAATTATGCAAAAAGGTGCACCCGCTAATTCACGTGATTTTTTTTCACTGATTTATTTTTCCACGTGATTTAACTCATAAAAAGCATTCAGTACCTTACGCACCCTGCAGATGGCGATATTGCCTCGTCGGCCCAAGAAATTAACCGGGGTAGAAAAAAATGCTAGCTTGTCGTGCACAATGCTAAGTGTCCATACAAATGTAGTGGAGTAACAGATACTCAAAATGTAGTCAAGTAGAGTAAAAGTTGCTTATATTTTCTGTAAGTACAAAATAGCCAAAATGACATAAGTAAAGTAACAAAGTCCATTTACTCAAGTAACCAAGTACACCATCCAACCAAGTACATGCTAGGGACCATCTCCAAAACAAACACACACACAATGAATTGACCGTCACAAACCCGGAGCAGTGGGCAGCCTTAAGTTGTGTGTAGGGAGCATATGGGGGTCAGTGTCTTGCTAAGTCTTGACTGTCTTGACAAATGAATAATTGTTATATGTATTGAAAAATAATAAATAAAACCAAAGATGATAATAATGGAGTTCATTGTAACTCCTGTATATTTCCTCTGAGTTGAAAACCACGTTGCATTCGCCAGAAGAATGAGGGTTCCTTACCTTGATGGGAGACTTGCCCTCCACACTGCTGGAGTCTTTGGCAGTGCCACCCTGCCCCAGCGAGTCTCGCCTCTGGGAGATGGAGTTCTTCTTCTTACGGGGTCGGCCCTTCAGATTGGGTGCTGTGGAGAGACAGAGACGGGTTACATCCACAGTCTCAGCATCAAACAGAAACATACTTAGATAAATCATACATCTAACACACTTGGCCACATGTTCTACCAACCGTGAAGCTAAAAGTTCCTTAAGATGCATCTAATCATGATGCTCATTATCCCTCACCACCTTCATTTGAGATTTTTTTCACACCCACTGACACTCAGGAATATATTTCCTCATTACAAAGTAAAAAATCCATCACTGTCCACCAGTGTTGTCTTGAAGAGCAGTCTGGGTCAGCGCCTCAATAAATTTACATTTTATTATAGTATCTCCATAAATTGTATTTTTAAAGCTGTCTCTATACAAATATAAAGAGATGCTTAAGCCGTGCTATGAATTACCAACAAACCAAACTACACTAAAGTCTCCTTCTCAACAGATGCTTATGTATGTTCATAAATAAAATATAATTTCATCACATCACACTGATTAATGCAATGTCATGGTAGTTTCATTTATTTAATTTGTTGTTCAATTATTATTATTTTGTGGACAGGCAGATTGTTGGACTGACAGACGGACGGTCAAGACAGATGGATAGATGGATGGATATATGGATAGATAGACACATTTCTAGGCATTTCCTTCAGCCCACTGTGCTCTTGTCAATGGCAAGAAATGTTCCCGCAGCTTTGAGCTGGAAAATGACAACCATGAGCAAGTGTGCAAACTCCGAGCGGTGAGAGGAAGGCCGGGCTCTGACAGTGAGACAGGTGTGTGCAATGCAACGGGTTTGATCGGGTCACCCGCCATGGCATTCCGTGATTAAATCGTCCTCAAGGTTACTCACAGCCCAAGGCTGCGGCCACAATGTTACACTTGATCTTCCGGAGCTCAGCCTTGTAACATGATCTCTTCAGGGAAAAGAAAAGAGTGCATTAACTTCTCTGCTTTTTATTTTCCCATTTATCTCCAAGACAACAACAATTTTCGGAATGAAATTTGGTGGTAAAAGGGTCTGAGAAGAGCACATTAAATTAGTCCATTTGTTCAGAAATAGACATTTATGTAAGAAGTCGTTTTGTCACCTTGGCAACAGGCACGTTGTTTACTTGGCTGCTGTGGCCATGACAAACAGATTTGTGCAGGGAGCCGTGGAAAGACTTGCTCACGTTGAGGAAAGGCAATTCTCTCTTAAATGTCACTTTTCCATTGTTCCACACAATAATTCATTCACATGGAGATCATGTTTACCATCACTTCCTGCCCACATCTAAATCGACAATTCATTCCAATTCTATGTAAATAATGCATCAACAACGATTACAAACAACAATGCTTTTCAGTTTTTTCCAGTTTTTCTAAAACTGAATTGAAACGCTATGACACTCATCTGACAAAAAAAAATTGTGCATGCGCCAAAAACACGTTAAAATGTTATGCTACGGCTTGAAAGCTCACAAAAATGGCTTGAACTCTCATTAAAATCAAGAGCCATCACTTGAATAAAGTGCAATAGTCAGTGTTAAAAGCACATGCCAAAAATTACAATCGAAGATGAAATAGGGCATAACAATAATTGGAAAGGAATAGCAAACAGAAAAAAAAAATTGCTATCCACTGATGGAAAAAAAATGTTTGTCCTCCTATTTTTTTTCCAAGGCTTCATTTGCCTTGATTTGTTTTTATATTACAATATGTAATGTAAGAAAATGTATTATTGCTTTACTTACTCATATTTATTTAAATGAAAATAACAATTATTAACTATGATTCCCTTCATTTTACACTTTTTATTATTAATAAAATTATTTTATAACTCTAGTTTTCTTACAAAAAGCAAGTTTTATGTGATTTTGGCCTTAAATGAGCACTGAATGATAAAATGTTTTATTACACATGTGATCCAGTCAGCCCTGAACAGTAAAAGGGTTCTAAATCAAATGTTGGAAACTCATTGAAATTACGGTAAGTTAATTGTTGTTACACAATAAACTGTTTATTAGTCCTCAGCTCAAAATGTAAGCAATGAAACCTGATTTAGAATAGATCGAGTGTGTTTTTTTTAGGTATTTTGGTATTGAGGAGCGCTCTTGGTTTGTTTGCACGCAGTTGAATAAGCAACATCTCTACGAGAGTTTTCACATCTAATTCAAGGCCAAACGCAGTTCTTTATCCAGTGATGCAGTTTGCTCTGACGGCAAACACAAGCGTCCCGCTTTTTCTGAAAGGTCACCGGAATGTGTCGGTGCTGGAACAGCATTATACAATGTAAACAAATGCTACAATTTTGTGTCCTCTCAGTAAAAAGAAAGTGGAACACAACTTATGAATTTCACAATCACGAGGTCAAACGGCTAAAAATAGATAACGGATAAAACACTGTGACAGTCGGCCTGATGTAAACATCCAGTACTCAACATTTAATACTTCACTGCACATCTGGATAAAACATACCCCTGAATCTTTTAAAAAACATGTGGCTTTATGTAGCTGTTTTACTGCATCAAAACACATTTTTAATACAAATAGATGGACAGAGAGACAAATTAGCAGATAAAGCAGAAATTCAGACAGCAGACCATACTTGAGTAAAAGAACGGATACCTTACTGTAATTACTCCATTACAAGTTACAAGTCACCAATTCCAAGGAGACTTGAGAAAAGATCGTAAAGTATCCAGTTATAAAAGAACTTAAGTATTTTACTTGTACTAAATGTAGGCTCAAAAACACCAAGAAATGCAGAAAAATAAGAAACTTTATTTGTGCTTAATCCATGTGCTTATGTCCTAATATAGAAATGAAATGTAACACCTCAATGCTTCATACCAGCGGAACAAAAACGATATTAACAAATGTTCACGTGACTTTGCTCATAAATAGCATCCAGTACCTTCAGCACCCTGCAGATGGCTTTATCGCCTGGTCCGCCCAATGAATGTAACGAGTAACGTATGTGTCATTCAAATGTAGTGGAGTAAAGAGTACAGAAACTCAATCGCAAATGCAGTCAAGTAGAGAGTAAAAATTGCTTATATTTTTGATACCCAGTACCAGTACAAAGCAGCAAAAAGTAATGTGACAACGTCCATTTACTCAAGTACTTTAGTTTACACCACTGTTGGATAGACAATTAAAGAAATTCAACTGTACCAACAACAACAACAACATGTCTTTTCTAACCCCCAGTCCACAAACATCTCCCACTTATTACCGCAACGTTGCATCTCTGGCGCATTTGTTTCCAGTAATCTCTGGACTGGAAGAGCGCGTTCCCTCTGTGGACTTTAACAGGTCATTTAGCTCGGTGCTGGGGGGCTGAGGGGTGGTCGCAGCTTTGAAGCAGAGCAGGGTTTCTCTACCTTCTTCCAAAGTCATTACAGAGCACTATGGGGTCTCCCGCAGATCAAATATCTTCTCGTGCATTCCTGCCGACCCGCTCTTTCTTTTTAGCAAATGCGATTGAAGCATGTTTGCAAATTCCCCAGAGTTTTGGCCGGGATTAGTCGCAGCGGATGGAAGTTTTAGCAAAAGCCAAATTAAATGAACTGTATCTGAGAGTCTAATTTAAACTCACAAACCAGCCTGAACACACACACACACACACACACACAGTTCAGCATGGAAGAAAATCTGTCTGACCTTACAGATTCCTTTCCAAAGGAATATGCAATATTTGCACAGGTGTGTGGCAACATATAGATAAGGGATTTGTCTAACATATTATTTCCATAAATACTTCCCCTCATTTATAGTTCATAAGACCAATTACGTGTGCAGTTTAATTATTAACATTATTCGACTGATTATGTTATTACGGAATATAAATAAATATATACACACATCGCATATTAATGGGACTAATGTGTACAATATTGGTAATAATTTAACATTATAATATTACAACTATCACATGTATTACATTATTAATATTTTTAATCAATGTAATCATATTAATTAAATAATTGTTGTATATTAAATTATGACATGCATAAATATATTGAAATTACTTTTTTTTTCAATATATCAATTAATTATCAATAAATCCAAACTATTGTTCTAATAATAGTACAGTCTTAAGCACAAATAAATTAATTAGCGGAGGAACTGTCAGCAAACCTGGTCTTTGGTGTTAACTATTAGCCTGCTAACCTGCTCGGCAACAGTAATGCCTCCTGTGATGCGCTATTACGCGAGCGGGAATGACATTTCTCCTCAGTTCTCCTTGAAAGCGAGTGACTGGTGACTATCTTGTTGCTGCAAACGGCTGAATGTTTGCACGGCCTTTTGTTCTTTCTCTCTGGTGGCCTGATTTATTCTCCTCCCTCTCCGCAGCTTACAGCAGATGGCACTGTGAGGTGGAGACGGAGGAAAACATACAGGATGAATAAATGATAGCGTCCTTGTTAAATAATGCTTCCAAATCCGCCATCACTCCTCTCTTTAGCGTGTTGAATCAGCACTGCCACTTCTGCCAGGCTTTGGGAACTGGTGCAAACAGATTGGAGCAAACAATGAGTCAATGTCGCTGTACGTCCCGTCATGGCGTGTAAATGACGCACGCTCCAAGGTCAGATGCTAATTTGAGAGGGAGCAAGTGGTAGTCACAGCGCATCACCGCCAGCCAGGCCGCTTTCCTTCCATGAGCTGGTGTTTCTGAGCTGTTGTCACATCAGCGTGTGAGGAAGTGCTGCCTCAGCGTCATTCATGCCATATTTCTTCTGCTATCATCTCACAGACGTATTATCTCACGCTTCCGGACGGAGTTATGGCTACGTTTTAGGCTCAGCTCGCTAGGCCGAGTGGTTCTCTAACAGCAGGAACATCCCTGAGATGTCTATCAAGTCTAAAGTCACATGGAAAAATACTTTTACATACGTTTGTTAACTTTGTTTTTGCTAATATGTCTCATTATTCCATTTTATTACATTTTCTGCACATGATGCGGAATGACCGTCATTGTTAGTTATAACTATGGTTCTGTTATTTTAATCCGTTAAACAGGTCTAGCTATGTACATACACTGCATATATAATAATAAAAAAAATATTTTTGTGAAAATTAAAAATGTAACAAGATTGTGCAGAGCAATTATGCACTTAAAAATGATTAACTTTATACTTTGTTTTAAAAAGCGATTTTCTTGAAATGCTGTACAAAATACACAAAATACATTTGAATAGACAGGCAATTCAAAAATATTAATTTTTAATAGTCAATTCTAAAAATAACATGCATTTTTTCTTCTTATGAAAACAGTTTAAAGAAAATTGTTTTAATCTATGGTAAAGGTGCAAAAACAACCAATTAAAGTGTGTGTGTGTGTGTGTGTGTGTGTGTGTGTGTGTGTGCGTGTTAGTGGAATGCTTCAATGTTACAACACAAACAGTTACGAAAGACACACAACCATTATTGCAACAGCTAAAAGGCAAATGATAAAAATAACATCAATGTATATTTAGACCAACATGATCTAGAAATGTAAAGTGCAATGCTGTGGATTTCAAAATAGCACAGTTTCCCTGTGGCTCAGTCAGTAGAGTGGCTGGAACATCAAAAGTCATGGATTTATTCCCAGGAAAAAAGATGTTTAAATAGCTAAATATGCTAAACAAATATGCTAATTCATTAGTTTGAGTATCTACAGTAATGAAAGCAAAACCAATAGGTTATTTATCAATAAGGATAAAAGAATACGTCAAATAAATTCATGTACGAAAAAAAAACAATGTTATTAAAATAATCTGTCATTAAACGTCTCACTTTCACATTCCAGTCAATCGTCCACAAAAGTTTTGTTTTTGGTGAACATCACGGCTGGTGAAGTAATTGAAGACAGACTTTCCATGAGCTTAATAGAAAGAACTGGAAGAAGAGGAGGATGATCAGCAGGAAGATCTGCATTGCATTATTGCAACACATCATCTACTCGACAGACAGAGGCCCTCTAGTGTCACTGTGAGGAATTACACCACCACAACATATATTCTTTTTTTTTTTTTAATTACTAGAAACTTGACCATCTGTGGTAGGCATCTATCTATTTTTTTCATTCATCCATTCATCATATTTGCTTGATCATTGCAAATTTAAATTGAAATAAAATGTTTTCATTTAAGATATTAAAAACAAACACACACGCGCACACACACACACTTTAAACTTTGGGGTGGGTCGAAGAGTATGTAATAAGATGTAATGAGAGAGATTTACAGACAAAGAAAAAAACCGAAGAGTCCCTGCTGAAGAGCAGATGTGTGGTCACTAGATCCGGCCTCTCAGAGTTTATTTAGTGTTTCTTCCATGTGCCAAATTTCATCCTGACTGAGACACCACAGGGAAAGAGAAGTGTGCTGGATTACGCTGACTGACAGTGGGTCTGCACTCACACTGAGGAATGTGTATTAACCATCATGCCAATTTCTCATAAATCTGCTTTATTTCTGGAGCTGGTGCTCTTCACTACTCTCCTCTAATGAAGATGCTGAAAATGGCCTGTGGTTTGACCGGGAACTAGCCATCTGTGTTGACGTTTAGCGCATTAGATATTTAGCACTTTACGTTGAGGTGGATTTTAATGCGTTCTGGGAATAAATTCAAGAGGGAATGATCCAGAATAAATATGTTCCATCTGAAGTACTATCAGATAAGCAGTTGTGTATCTGTTTACGACACAGCAGTGAGTGGACAAACACATATGTCCTCAAACTACAGTAGGAATATTTACGTTTATTTTACGCATACCTAGACACCAGACATTTGTTTTCAGTGCAGAGAGTTACAATTGTTGCTTATTAATAAAACTACACGTGTAACTGTTATTGTTATTGATACATTTGAAATGAACAATAGTGTAATTGTTATTTAAATTCTCACTTATACTGTCAACGTGCCCTAGGATTTTCTATGTTTTAAACATTTTCTAACCTCATCAAACGTCAATATTGCATTTTATATTCAAATGTAAAGGTGAACCGTCTAACAGACACACTACACACATTCACAAAAAAAAACTATAAAAACATAACAACAATTGACACACACCCACAAACAGTAGTATCACTACAGTTCAAAAGAAAACAAGTTAAGAAAAAGATCTTGTAATCTTCAATGACCTGATTTAAAAGAAAACCATGCGCTAATGTGAACAGACACAAAAACACTGTCATGTGCTAAATTCCTCAAACTAAATTGCAGATATCCACGGGGAGGGCAGAGCGCACAGTGCAAATTTGCATCCGAATTGCTGACGCAACCACATTACTGCCAGCACAGCGCAAGAGCGGCTCGACTGACAGATGCATCCTGGGGGAGGAAATAAAAGGCCAGCGTGTGCTGCAGACACTTTTCTTAAGCTGGATCTTGAGTGTTTCACCTACACCAGTGTGTGTGCTGGAAACAGACATACAAAGGGAGAGATGGACCATCCATTTATACGAGCACAAAGAGCCCAGGCATCCCTGCCAGCGCGTGTGTTTGTGACGGGTTAGTGGAGGTGGTCCTGAGGAAGAGGAGGAGGAGGGTACAGTGTGCAGCAGGTTACAGATGGCACTTCATATGCTGCACGATCCGTTGCCCTGTACTGTGGGCCAAGCACATGATAGCTTTTATACAACACTGCCAGATGCTAAATATCCACCCAGCCCCACCAGCCCCACCGCTCCGGCCTGCGTTACATCAGCACCGTGTAATAATAGTGTGCATTGTTAGAAATGTTCTGTAATTAAGTGTGCTGGGACCCACAAGCTCCGACTAGATCCAAATTAGTTAAAAAGGTCAATTAGCCGAAAGGATGATTTCCCACGTTAAAATCCCTTAAAAGTACAGTTACATAACTGACGGAAAATACAGTTTTCTTCCATTCTGGACACAAAATTCACAAACTATGTCTTTATGTAGCAATGTACAGGTTATAAACAAACACTTAAATGCAAAGATGGATGGATGGATGGATAAAAAATGATCAATGTGTGGATTGAGTGAGTATGCATAGATAAGAAGATGGATGGTAAGAGCTGAATTGAAAATGAATGATGATATAAATGACGATGAATAATAGTGATAATGATAATACTACTACTACTACTGCTAATAATAATAATAATAATAATAATAATAATAATAATAATAATAAAAATAACAATAATAATATTAATAATAACAATAAAAATAATAATAATTACTACTACTACTACTAATAATAATAATAATCATAACAATTGCATTATTATTGTTGTTGTTGTTGTTGTTGTTGTTGTTGTTATAACAAGATAAATAGAGTGCTTGCGAAGCGTCCAAGAAATGCGTCAACATGGTTGGGAATATTCAAACTCTGAATTTTATTTATCCGCGACCTTTATTTGAAAACAAACAACTTTCTGCATGTAGCGGGGGGATTAATGCTCACCTTTAAACCTATTAGCAACTTCAAAGGCTGAATGCTGGAGATGAAGAGAGGCTTTTAATGGGATGGAGATGTCGTTATCTGTGTATACGACTGAAGAACTCCCAAAGCCCTTTGCTAATCATCCTCGTACATCCCACCACGGACCCCCGCTTTCACCCCATTGTCATGACAACCACGATGCCAAAGGAGAATGTATATTTGCCAGAAACTTAGCTGAACTTTGAAGTCTCGGCCCCCTGCCACAAAAGAACCGCTTGATTGAATCGATTAAATTCTGCATTTGAGCGTCACTTTTTAATCAGCTCTGCAGCTCTTGCAAGATCTTATTTCTTCAATCGCATGAGCCATTAACACGTGTTTATTACCTACAAAACCTGTGTTTTCAAGCCGTTTTTCTTTATAGAGCTTATTGCCGTGTTCAGCTAGTCTGCTTTCTCATGTCTGTATATAAATCTCTGCATATGCATGCAGTGTTTGAAAATAAAATATGTATGCTCTAAAATATTCTAGCTATAAAAATGCTAAATAATATTTAAAAAGTTAATAAAAAAAAAACTGTATGCATACATCTTTTTGTATAGATTTTACTGTAGTTTATTCATTCATTCATTCATTCATTTGATAGACAGTTGGAGGCCCACTCCTGAAACAACAGTTCTCCATTCCAGGGAACCTGATAATGAATGAGAAATAGAGCAGCTCTAAGCTTTTACTTTAGCCCCTCCCTGCCACTAAACAAAGCTGTATTTCAGAGCTCCGCCTTCTCTTTCTGGAACTCATTTGCATATCACTGTCAAATTCTGAATCAGCAAGTCTCGCTCTCAGAAGGACAGCTTCAAGTGAACCTGCTGTGGCCCACAGGCTGGTAGACTCGCTGGGACCAGAGCCAGGAGCAACGACACACACCTTTTGCCTCACAAACAGAAATTGATTTGCTCCATTGGCCAGTTGTTTCATTTGCATAATTCTGTATTCATTTCCATATTTGTCTGAATAATTCATTATAATGTCATTCTGAGAATAATAAGCAGGACACTGGGTCAGATCTTGACTTTCATTTTAGCATTACACTTTAAAAAAAGTAACTGATTTTGGTCAGTAAAAAGAAAAAAAAAAAAACATTAAAACTAATAAACAATTAATTCCTATTAATCTGTTGTATTAAAATGGTTAATTAATTTATTCATTTTAA
>SOMO01000092.1:341245-351888 GCA_028128575.1 Paedocypris carbunculus
CTTTTTTTCCCAAATGCTGGGGAAGATACACCAAACCCTTTTCAAAAATGCAGCAATTTAGCCGTAGTATTTGACGTTTACACTCGCATTATTACCATTATCTCCTGAAAATAAGCTTCTTAGAAGCAGGAAATTAATCAAGAGAGAGAAATAACAGTGAAGCCATTATATAGCATCAACCTACAAACTCTCTTCAATAATTTAGCCGGAACCCACCACCATTAACTAAGCTCATTTCAAAAATCTCTTTAAATTCAGAAGATGAAAAAGAATGTCCCACTTAATTTCGCTCTGACTTGTTCTTTAAAATATTTTAGGGGAGGCAATAAAACACATCTCAAAGGGAATAAATGTTTCCTTGATCTTTTGTGATAAAACGCTTAATTTTACTCTGAGACAGTATGTCAGAAATCAAAGTTTCTTCCCCGGATATTTCTTGTAAACTTATTAAAACAGTTCCATCCAAAACTCTCTGCTACTACATTCATGTTTTTTTTTACCTAAACTTGGCTGAAGCAAAAGAAGACGTGGTAATAATAATGCAAACTTACAAAAAACACAGAACAAAGCAACTGAGAACATTTGCATTATAAATCTTTCATTTCTGGATTAAAGTAGCGTCTACATTCTCCTGAGAAGTTTAGTCCAAAAATGCCTGAATTGTGTCTAGTAATACATTAAATCAGCTTCCAGAAGACCACACAATGTCAGAATATATCAGAATATAACTGTTCTGATTAACTTTATTTAGTGCAAACGTTCAGACCCTCAAAATTGCCGTAAAAACATACAAATTACAGTGCACTTTACAATTGTACACTTCACACACTTTGTATTCTGTACATAATGTCTGCTCTATTTATTCTGCTTGACATTTCAACCACAGCAAAAATTTACTTTTAGTTCATGTCAGTTAACTTTGTCTTTTACATTTTAAATTGTATTTTAGCAATTCTTAATGGAAAAGATTATTTCTACTTCATATTCTATAATACTGTGTATCGACTCTCTTACACTTGATATTCGTACTTATATGTTGAGGAAAATCATTCTAATCCTTTGACTCCATATTAAAGCATTTGAATTCAATAGCTCAGTTTTTACCTGGTTTGATGTTTAATTACACTGGAACTAAGGTGGCGAAGGTGAAGCATGTGACAGTCAGAGGTCACAATCCGTTAATGAATTCCCCTGCTTTGCTTAACAAATTCAAAATCCTACCGTCTAATTCATGTGAGAAACATTTAGACCATTTAACATCCTATTCTGACCTAAAAGGCTTTGGCAAGCGAGGCTGGCTTGACGTTATTTCCATTATAGGAGGAACAAATGACTAAAAATATGAAATGGCACATTTACACTACATCCTAGTTCTATTGTTCTTTAAATAGCGCTGGATTCCATTTCACTCTATTTTTGCGGGAGGCTAAAAAGCCCCCTGGACCCTTCTCATTCTCCGAATTCACTATGCTCAGCCTTTGCGAGAATTGTTACGCTGCCATTCGCTTCGAAAAGTTAATGACAAGGCTAAACGCTCGAGATTTTCGGCCAAGTAACCATCACTTTGGACCAGAAACATTTTCTGTTTTTGTCTTCACACAGATCATCTAATGTTCCTCGGCTTCAGGAACGTCCAACATCAGATCAATTCCTCTGTAACAAATCCAGCCTTACATGAAAAATGACTTCATATGTTGAGCTAAAGCCTTAATAAATAACACACCCTACAAAGTTAAACAAAATGCCTTCTTTGGGTTTTAATGCAGCATGCCGCGGTTCTGTATAAAGCCCCAGAGAGAACAAAGACATTTTAATCAGGGTTTGCAAATCCCTGCAGGCGTCCGATTCCAGCAGAAATTCTAATGTTACACTTTCTGAGAAAACAACCGGGTTTGTAAGCGGAATACAACGTTACACTAATTTTGGGAAAGAGTTGGAAAAAAACCTGTGGGCATTTATAAGTCAATGGTCCCCATTCACTCAAATACTGTCAGTTCATACTAAACTCTAGTCAAAAGCATTTATGCAAACGGCTTTTTCACACAAAACCGTTGAATAATCGAGCAATTTTCCAACAGGAAACCGAGCAAAGTCTAACAGCGTTTAAAGAAATCCAACGGATAAAAGATTGTGCCGTGTTTAAGATACAATAAAAAAGTATCCAATTGCAGATCAGGAACAAACTGTATGTACAGTAAGTAGTAATGTAGGGATTAAAGAGTGGCTTGTTTGGTCATGTTTGTACATAATAAAGAGTGCCGCTGTAGCGACATCAGTATACGAGCTAGCCTCGATGTGTCAGTAATCAATACCACATTGTGCTTCAGCTCTCACACACGCTAAAGGTGTTGGCAGTTCTATAAACATTTTATATATTGTTTACATTTAATATGTTCCCAAAAACAAGAATCAATCAGGAAATCAATTCGCTGGAGGATCTGCATACGTCTAGAAATCTGGAACATCTGCTTTGAAATACTTTACGAAAAAACATTCCTTATTTTTCAATTCTGTTCTACTGCACTTGGAATAAAGAAGAATATAGCATTATATAAAGAGCCATAGCAAACACAAACTGTAATCAAGTATTCCAAATGGTGAAACACAACCATTCCCTTCGACAACTAGTAGGATGCAGCATAGTTATGTAGAATTGTGTTACCGACAAGAAGACAAACTGTGACACATGGCGGTGTGAAATCAGACTTCCAGTTCAGCTCTCGACTCTACAAGTGTGTGTCTCAATCACTGGATGGAGATCACTTGTTGCGGCTTGTTCACCGACAGTGGGAACTATGGCGGCCGCTAATGAAGACTGGGGACTAGTTTCTTGATACGATTAGGTGGATCTGACTCCAGTATTGAATCATTCGAAGCGGCCAATCCTTCATTCGTTTTCAGATTTCCCCCAGATGAGCACAGAGACAAATAATCAATGAAAATGCTCCATCATACTTGAGTACCACGCTGGGAATGTGGCACTATAGACTCCTAAACTCAAATGAAATGTACAGATCCCGCTTTCTTTTGAATCTGAAATGCAGTCGCCTGAACAATGTCACGCTTTTTAGCAACAGTGATGCAGAGAAAAGTCACTAGCGTGGCTGATTCTTCGTCCACCGCGAACCGTAAAACTAGGCTAATTATTAATTAGATGGCTAAATATGAACATGCAGATCCTTCTTGGCATAAAAAGCCTTACATTTATGACACGTACATTTTAAAAGACAAAAATAATTGGCACGACTACGTCAGCCTCACAAAGGCTTATTCGTAAAAGGTCAGCCTACTTTAACTATATACTACTTTTAAGTGTATAAACTGCTCTCAAAATCCAATTAAACACTGACAAAAATTATGTTAAAGCTATGAGTCATGACGACTGATAAGATCTTTACATGAAAAAGAAGATCTATGATGTGATACAATGTCATTTTAAATGTGAATGACCAAGGCTGTAACAATTTTTTTTACTCGAGCAGCTAGAAAATGACCACTTCTGGGTGTCACTATGAATAATAAAACACATAACTTTAACACTTCATAAAAAGGCATACCCTAAAACTTTTAACAGATGGCCATATTTATTTCTAATAGAAGGCCACCATGACGGAAGGCTTGAAAAACAGCCTTCTAATAGAGGTATCAGGGTTAATTTAAATTACTATTTCCATGTTATGGTTGAGAGTTTAAGATGTCCACATCCAAAACACAAATCACCAAAAAAAAAAAAAGCTACAAATATATTGACAGTCGGACAGTAAATACCCGATAAAACTGAAACGTCGAACAAAAAACTAAGCAAAATTTTCAATCATACAGTTGAATTCAAAAGCATTTGTTAACCGAGCTACTCACCGAACTCATCGCACACGCTCTCGTTGTCCACCAGGGTGGGGTGCTCAAACGTGTCCCTGCAGTACAGTATCTGGGTGTTGTTGGTGAGGGAGGCGATGCCACCCAGTGCCAGCACCACATGGTCTATCAGGAGCGAGGACGGCCGCTCTCGAAGTCGTGCGATGATGGAGCGATACCGACAGTACTGGGGGTAACTCAGGACCAGAATCTTCTTTTCATCCACATCATCACCTTGAAAGACAAAGAAAAGTATGAGTGTTTTTATTGTGAAGGAGGAACTGGAAGCCATCCAAAGCTCTGCTTAAAGTACCATGAAAAAAACCCCAACTATTACTCCTTACAATTTATCATGTAGAGTTAATGGTAAGGACAGTGCTGGCCCTTTTGGACGCTTGGAGAAGCCACACAGCACACAGGTCACAGAGGACTAAGGCTTTCTCCAACATTAGCATTGCAGTAATGACAATTCAATCCTAATCGAAGCACTTGAGTTCATACAGCTAATCTCATTCTATAATGGAGGATGGTAGAAGAGAGCCGTTCCCAGGGGTTCGAATATGGATTTGTGGGCTATTATGTTTTACTACAGACTGAGCTGCTGGTTTAACATGACAGCTCTCTGTTAGGATTGGCAATATAAAAGATTCTGGGCAGGAAGCCACGTCATTCAGTTCTTGGAGATCAGAGGAACCGGGGAACAGCATTTGCCTGTTAGTCGTCCCATCAGAACCTGAATACTCTGCTGGCTAAATCAAAAGATCATTGCACAACCAACCTGCCCTCCTGAAATATGAACTCTCATAAATTGGAAATGAGTTGTGGGGAGAAAGGCAAACGTTGTCGTCCTCTGAGAAAACAAGCCATTCAAAATGATTACCAATAGCCACCAATAATGGATTCCGATTTGTTTTCCTAATAAAAAAATGGATTTCTGAACACAATTTACCAAGCATCCAGCTTCATTGGTTGCGGTTGCCATTGGTATTATTAGTTTAAAATCATTTAACTTCTAACAAAGTGGTTCTGATTATTTAAATCCTCCTGGTGCGCTCTTGCACATTTCGTTCCATGACTGATGGATTGTGATGACCTGAAAGCTTTTGATTCATGGAGTGATTCCTTTTAGCACAGTTTAAACTCTATGTGGAGCACATTGACGCTCTTTTCTTCTGTTCCACTTTTCCGCAAAATGAAACTGAGTGACCTTTTAAAATGTATATTTCATTCAAAGTCTAGCATGAAAAATAGGACAATGAAAAGCAAAACTGACACAAATTGTATTTTTTTCCCCTCTTTTGTTTAACTAAATGTTATACATCATTTGTAACCTTTACATAAATATTCTCGAACGTCAATTTGAAACCAATGCATTGCTCTACTTTAAATTGAATACACATTTACAGAACATCATATTTGCTCTCCTGATGTGGAGAAAATAACATTTTGATTGTTATTTCAAAGACAACATTCTTCATGGACCATTTGACAGTGAGAAAAACAATTTGACTGTGTTTTTACACACCATTTCTCTCTTAAAACCCTGCATGTGCTCCTCTTTTACATGGCATTACCAGCACAGAGGTTGGTCTGAAATTGCAGGCTCATCAAGCAGACTCCTTACATTTTTACATTTGGCTTTGGGCTGTAAAACAGCTCGGAAAAGGGAACTTTAATAAAACCTGACCTTTGCCAAAGTAAGCATTCCTTTATCTTTAGCAATTTAAATGTGACTTGAACAACCATGATTAGGGAGCTCTGGAAACCACATTATGCACATATTTTACTGCGCCGCACTTGACAGGAAGCTTTTGTGATTCGTTAAAAAAAACAGCAGTGGGTAAAAAGCTGATTGGTCACAAAATCAATGGGCTGGAATTTGCATGAGTAAAACTAACATGTCTTATCAGATCAGACCTGACTCGTTCTTTCCACATGTCAGTTTTTTTCCTCATTTACAGCTCAAGCGCTCCACAAAATGTCAAACGGGCTCCTTGGGAATATATTTACATAACACTTCCCTGCCATTCGCCTCTGCCAAAAAAGACCAATTAAACATAAAACACTGAGTGTGTGTTAAAACGCCCAACAGTTTTTATAATTCATGCTGTTTTAGCTGTTGCAAAACCTCGCAGCTCGACAATCTGCCGGATCAATCGGAGCGAACGAGAGGCGTCTTTGCAGACGACCTTTGTTCAAAAGCGTGTTCGCACTTCCATGAAAAACTTGTATCAGACGGATACCGTGCTAAAAAATTCAAACCAGAGGACACGAGCTTTCAAAAGCATACGCCGCTACACTATATCACCAAAAAACATCAACCTTCCATGGATTTTGTGGAGTTCAAACAAGCCCGAGCTTGTGAGCCATTTAAACAATTGACTTGTCAGCACGTCTTTCCCGAGCTTTTTCTCTCCCCCATCAACAATTACAAATAACTCTATAACCCCAGATTACGACATCAAAAAGCCCCTTTGATTAGCACACAATGAAACCTGAGCTCCCGCTAGACCCTCGCTCGCCATCAGCCAAACATCTCGCACAGACACCGGGCTGCACCGACTAAGCCTCAATAAACACAACCGCTAATGTACATTGTCCATAAGCTTCACGAGTTTCTCAAATGGGCTGGTGAATTCCCAGAAAGTCAAACACAGCCCTCAAGAAGCATTCCTGGAGCTCTCCACCCTCTAAAACAACCCTTAGCCAATATATTCTTCCTGTCAGTGAGTCAGCTTCGACAAATACGCCACCTGTCCCTCTAAAAAATATGCAGGTCAAAATAACAATCGAGTGTTTACAAAAAACATATACTCTTGGAATGCATACAGTAACTGTTAGCTGTGTACAGTATTGAAACAAGAACTGATGCTAAAGCTATCGAGGCGTGTTATTATTAGCCCTCTGCGCACCACAGCTCACAATAACCAAAGGGAAATGTGTGTCATTGCCACGGCAACCATTTTAATGCAATACTCCCCGTCAATAATATTTAACAAAATTGCACTTCAGTCATAAGCCCACAAATCAATTTCCAGCGTGCGTGCTGAGAGGCAGAGCTCGTGGAGAAATTTCCAATGTATGTCTTATTAGAGTTGTGTTCAGCATAATCAGCCTCTCTGCCTAATTATTATTCATAAGCGCAACCTCTAATGAGTCAAATAACATCCATCTATTCATGTTGCGAGCCCCTGTCGGGTCATTAAACTGCTTCTGATACTTCAATATGTCTGACGTGAGAGCCTGAAATGATAACAATGCCAGTCCAGCAATATCGATTCAGCCAATGTGAATAAATTCCGAAAAAAAAATCTACAAAACGTCTAGAGGCGAAAAACGCGGCTGAAAAGCGGCGCAGAAACTCATGGTGTGATTTTGAATGCAGCGTTTAAAAATGTCACATTCTGATGGAGGTAATTGTGATAGTGAGAAAATCTAGTGAAAAGAATAAAAAGCTTGTTGTGTTTTGGATCAATAACATATTCTGCATTGATTTATAAAAAAGTTATGTTTGCAGTGAAGCATGACTGATAACATATACACACAGCAATTATCATCATACAAAGACTCAAGAATTTGAAACGTGTAAATCGGTTTCAAAAGCAGAAGCGCTGCTGAAACATTAACTAGTAACTAACCAAAAACTGCAGTGATTAACTATCAACTCCCATAAAAGTAGACTTTATTGATAAACTGATGCTTAAGGATCAATAATATGACGGTGATTCAATTTCCTGATTATAAGACCCTCAATTAATCAGAACTACAATCTGTATTAATTAACAAAATAAAGTATTGTTAAAAAAAAAAAAAAACGTGAGGAGACCCTTGACCAAAAAGGCAAGTTAAAATAATATGTTACAATAAAGAAATTATAACATTTTACAGCTAATCGAAATGTGCTGATTTTAAGTGATCGTTTCATTATAAAAGCAAAGATTGGTAATTTTAATTCTATTTAATGAGATGTCTACAGCAATTATTAATATTAATAACATTATTAATACTGATAATAATTAACCATAAGTAATCAAAGATGTAACACATTTGAATAATACAAAATAAACAGAAAAACAACTACAGTGAATAGTGTCTGCGAGAAGATTAAAGTGGCCCCATGTTTGTTCAGGCTTTTGCATATGTCTAGAATGCCTCTTATTTTTGACGTTGAAATTCAAAAAGTGAAGTATCACAACTTCGTTATGTTCTAATTTTTTTATGAGACAGACAGTTGATGGATGGATGGAGTTTAAACACCGATAAACTTTAAAGCATTTTTAGACTGTGCAAACACTGCAGAACATGAAATAGTATGTGCCTTGAAAGCCGTGTGAAGCATTCGCGATTCATTGCTTCCTTTCAAACTTTTCCCCTTCTTTCCAGAAACACACTCTGTCATCAAACCCGAGAGGAAACGTTCAGCCGAGAAGGAAAAACAATCTTCCTGCAGTCCATTGAAACTCGTTCTTTTGTACAATTGCTTCGAACAAAAAAAAACAGCGCAGTAAACGATTCAAGTCGATACCATTTGATTCATTTGATACAGATGTGTGAGGCACAATTCAGCCCATAATTCCTTGATATTACACTAGATTTCATTCCAGCTTTCCTGAGCTTGAAATGGGCCCTTGCACATTTTTCCAGGACGTCTCCTGATGTCGACACAAAGCCATTTGTTGATGATTTATGGCACCTGCCGATCTTTTACAGCAGGACACCGCTTTCTTATAGCTGGAGCTCAAATCCCGTCGCTCCTTAGCAACAAGCCACATCTCGAATAACCCTAGCAGGGAATCAACTCCAAATATAACTGTCTGCTTTATTGATCACCACACTGCAAACTTTGCATTTAATGCCTCTTGTTGGACATGACAGGCAAGAGCAAATTTGGTTATGTCAAATTGTTCTAGTTTGGGAAGTGACAAGAGAAAAGACACTTGCAGCTTATTATTTTCCCCTCTACACAAAAAGCTGAATAACAAGGTGTAACCGCACACAAAAGATGCAGATATTGTTACCGGAAACTTTTTTTTTGGCATTTTACCCCTATAAAACTAGAAAACTTTTTAAAAGGAAAAAATTCCATAGTAGAGTACAACATAGTTTTAGTAATAATATTGTGCCAATTAAAACTACATGTCTCATGTAAATATAACATATATCGATATCAAAAATATCTCATATATCGTTATCTTTATTTATTAAATAATAAATAATAATAATATATACTGTGCTTCTGATGTATACTGTATTATGGTAATATTATTGATTATATTGATGAAATTGGCTAATAGAAATAGAAATATTTGCAATCGTATATATATGGATATATGAATAAATACAGATACACGCAGTTTCATGTTTTTTTTCCAGAAACTGTAATTATTCCAGTTTAAGTTGTCTATGTAATTAGGTCATTATTTAATGTAAAAAATCATTATAATGCGTATAATTGTATTCCGCTTCCTTGTAAGTGATAATTCGCACAAGGTTTTTAGACGTGTTTCTCCAGCTGTCGAGATTCTGAGATTAAACACTCACCGTATTATTACATAAAACACAAAGCTGTCATGAAGCTCCCTAAATAGCGAATGAAACAGACAATCTGCTTTCCGAGAAGCAACAGAACAAGTGTTGATGTCTCGTAAACAGACCATCAGAGAATGTGACTCGTGGGAATCGTGTATATATGAGAAGAAAAACATACAGAAATGTTGCTGTGGAGCGTCGCATGCACATTTCACAGCATCCATGACTAACAAACTATGTTAAATTAAAAAAAAAAGGCATAGATCATGATCCGGATGTGTCGGTTAACTCACTGTGCCCTACTTTCTGATTAAAATCCACAAATAGTTTATAATCTGTGAATTCATGCGTGCACGGGCGATTAACTTCTGCTTGTTCATGGGAAATTGCAAATATATTCTAGGGAGTCCTGTTGAAAACAATGGTGGCACTCATGTGACTGAATATGACGACAATAGCCCCAGACAGAAGGGAGAGAAACGCATTAGCCGATGAAACTAATTAAAAAGCATTTGGAGTCTGACACAAAGGAAGGATTAGATGACAGGAGGATAAGAAGATAGAACGCTATCAATGCACTATTGTGCCGATTTCTTCATCTGCAGTCAACGATAGACCATGTCGGTGCGGCAATTACTATCCAAAGAATTAATCGTTCATAATAGCGCTGACAAAAAAAGCAGGAATGTTTAGCGATTGTGGCCCTGACTCCTGGAATGAATTTGAAGCTGCGTAAATCATTTATTTAAAGCTTTCTGAGAATTCTGATGATTGATGAATTTCATTTACGAGGGGGATGGGCGACACAAGCCAAATGTGTTGCCACAAAATGTAATTTTAAAATAAAAGCCCGAGGAATTGCACTGCTAGTTGATTTTTTGTAAAAACCTCTCGCAGCCATATTGTATTCTAGACATTTCGACCCAAGGTAACCCTTCCTTTGAAATGTGACAGTGGAATGTCTGAAAGAATATGCCATATACGATAAAGCTAATAAAATGCATTTTACAGCCATGTAAGAGCTTGTCGTAACAAAGACCAAATTCTCACGCCATGTGTCAAAGTCCTCAATAATGATACATTTTATATATGCAATGTGTTATTACTTATTGCCTTTAAAAACAACACTTTTGGATTATTCCTTGGTAAAAAAAAAATATATATATATTATTGGTCAAAAAATCATGACAACCTTTTAAAAAGTGAAAAAGTGAGTGAACTACATCGAATTCAAATTTTAAATAATGTTAAGTCAGTGA
>SOMO01000092.1:373818-385227 GCA_028128575.1 Paedocypris carbunculus
TCTAAAGTGCAGGAGTTCAAGTATCCCGGGGTCTTGTTCACGAGTGAGGGGAACAAGGAAAGTGAGATAGATCTACTGTATATGGATCGTTGCAGTGGTATTGAGTTCAATGTACCGGTCCGTTGTGGTTGCTCTCAAAAGAGTTGATCCGAAATGCAAAGCTCTCAATTTACTGGTCAATCTATGTTCAAACCCTCACCTAGGCTATGGTACACCACAATGTGCTTTAGGTCATCTTATTTACCAGATTATTATAAGCAATATTTTCCAATATTAAGAAAAACAAAAGCAAAAGTAAAAGTGTAGACAAAGTAACAAGCCAAGTAAAAAATGATTTTTCATGAAACGATGAAAAGTTCTTAAATATGTAGAGTAGCGTCGAGAGCTGAACTTACAAACATCAATTCTTGAAAAAATGCATCATCAGTCATTGTTTTCTTTTGTATAAACACACAGACCAGAGCAGTTTAAAGAAATATAATACCTCCTGACAAATGAGCAAACAGGGTGCTCGGTGAAATTAGAGATTCATACAACAAGCTCAAAAGATTTGATGAATTGCACAATGTAAGCAACTTCAACGGAGCCCAGCAGGACGTCATGTGAATATAAACTACAGTTGAAGATAATGGCCTGTTATTATTGAGCACTGTTGAAACAGAGAAACCATATTGTTCACATTTAAGACTCATGTTTCTAAAGCAGAGCAATATTTATGTAAATGATACAATGAAAAGCGGTTGAAATGTCATGCGCTTAATGCAAATGAAGCCGAATGCTCTTCAGACATTTGCATGGATATACAACTGACAAAATAATCTAGGCAAAGCACCGAACCTGTTCACTTTCAGAGCACATTTCTGCAAAACAGTGTCGCCCAGCGTGGTTCTGACCTGCAGAGAAATTCGGCCTGCTTTCTCCAACAATGCAAACTTTGTTTGTGTTCTGTAACACGACTATAACCACAACAAATTGAACACAGCACGCTATTTTGCAATGAAAACAAGGTCTTGAATTACATGGCAATTTAGAAATGTGAAAGCCAAGAGGCTACCAGCCCAACGCTCAGTACAACGTTTTTTTTTTTTTTCCCTGCAATGTCAAACCTCTGAACGCCAGATCAAACATATACAGTCTTAAATACAATTCATTTTAATTTAGACAATATCTTGCGATTCATGTATTAATCAGTTTTTGCTTTTTGCTTTTTTTACCGTAAAAAATTGCTTTGTGAATTACAAAGCATGAATAGCTGAATGCCGCCCCCCCCTCCTAACACACACAAAACTCACATGATTTCGATGGAAACAGGAAGGGGATTTTTTTTTATTTAGTGCTTGGGGCTGTTACATTAAAACAGGCATATAATTGAAATCATCCACGGGGGGAGGGGCGGTGGGTGGGGGTGTTACAGTTGGTTTCCTCATCTATCATCATAATAATAGTCTTTCTTCTCCATCTACCACTCATCCGTCCTTCATGGTTCTCTCCATACATCCATCCATCCATATGTCCATCAATTTCTGTAGCATCCATCCATTCATTTCCATCAAGTGAATTATGTCGGAAAATATATATCAGATAATATAAAACACTGCAACGCTTATTTCTCCATGCAACAACAGCTAATAAGAATTTGCATATCTTTTTGGTTTAAAGCCTCTTGCTGAAGGCAAACTGGAGCCTGTCATTCTTACTTTGTCACGTCTCAGTGCTTGAGAAACAGGGTGATTGGGTTTCAGGAGGCACTGTGGATGTGCGACCATGAGAAAAGTTAGGGGAATGAAAAAAGGAGAAAAGGAATTTGATCTCAATTAATGGAACGCGGTGAGAAATTGTAAAAGTGTTTTGCTTTAACCCCGACCAAACAATAAGGCCGACTGGAGGCCAGGCCATATCTGACCTTGTTATTGTCATCTATTTGTGTGCTGCTTAACTCAATAAAGAGCAAAGCATGCTCGACTTCAGTATGATCGGCTAAGCAAAGGCTGCTCTGGGCTTAAGTGGGGGTGTTGTGAAATACATACCATCGAGAAGCTACTGCTGTGTATCAAGCTCCTTCCAGCTATTTGTGGATGATTAAAGCTTTAAATCATCACATTCTGGAATGTTTTTAATTAGTCACCAAAGATGCAATACTGGACTGCAGCTGTAAACTACATGTGTTACTAAATAGCGTGACTTAAAAAGAAAGGCTTTCAGTGTAGATTTAAAATGTTTTGTTTTAAAAGTATAAATGTCAGATTTTTTTTCGGGATTGAAACAACTGAACATGTTAAAACATGGAAATTCATCAAAAGCATTACCTCAGGTTTAATTCTAAAATTGAATTTAATTGAAAACAGGTAATTCAAACATGTAGCTCATTTGTGAACCAAACATGATTATTTATTAATGTATTGATTGATTGATTTGATTGACAGAACATCATTCTGCTAGTAAGTGTACGGGTTTCATAAAATAAATCCAGAGCATAAAACTCATTCATGGCTCATTTTGGCTGCTAAGATACAAATAAATACATTTTAAGCTTGAATACACTTTGAATACATTTTAAAACTCGTAAATCCCACTGCACTTTCAATTATGTGCCTTTCAATTCACACCATTTTAAACCAACCAGAATGTTGAATTCATTTCAGTACAGAAAGCCAGCTCTCTATCAAGCTGATAAATTTACAGGAGAAAAGTCTTTAGTAAAATGTAAACTCTCTAATGACCTTAAAATCTAATATTTCTTAAATGGTACAAATGGGCTTCCATAGTAAAAACTCTACATGCCATGTAGCCTTTGTTCTGTTTCATTTCACTTAATTTAGGCAAAACGACTTCAGTTTACGACACAGCCATAACTCCTTTTATGTTGCTTGCTATTGCGAGAGACAGACTGAGTTACGGAGGTGACTTGTGCCCCCTGCAAACCGTTTGATTGGATAAAACATGTTCATGTGCCAGAGATCTCAATGAGTCATCAGATATTTGTGGCATAATTCACATTAAAACTTCATCTGCGAGTCATTTAAAGAGTATATTGTTACACCGAGCCACATCTGCAACCTTTTAAGATTACACACCAATGAATCGCAAGGCAAAAGCACCCTACACTGATTTCATGGACTCTTTAAAGCCTTTCCTCGGTTCTCTCCGTCTTTACTGTGCTCCCGTGACTCATGTTGTTTTTCAGCAGAACGGTCATTCAGAATCAGTTTAGAAACGAAGAGAACGCCTCCACATACAGTACTCCAACTGTTGGAACATGTTCTCAAGACATCCGGGATCACAACTACGGTAACTTCAGCGCAACATGAGTACAACCGGCCTAATGAAGAGCTAAATCAACAGGCCATAAAAACTCAGCCGCATGCGATTCAATGCTGAGCTGATTAAATGAACGGCTTGTGCCATCGATGATAATCTCGGTGGAGCTAATAACTGATCTGGTCCTTGTAATAGTGAAAGCCAAATCACTGGTGATCAAATGACACATACTTTGTGTTTTTAAATAAATGTGTGGTTGAAAACGAAAAACAGAGTGCTGAAAAAAAACGCTCAGCATTCTTTCATATGTACACGAGAGTATTTATAGTCATGTGTGGGATTTTTCAAAAGCAGTGGAAAAGTCACTATTCAGCTTTAATAATACATCACTTTATATAGCAACTCAGCTATTTAGACTGAGTTACACAGCGTTGCCATAGTGCTGAGATAATTTCAGATGCCTAATGACTTGTGGGAGAAGTGCCACTAAAACCTTATGCACACAACTTAATTACAAAATCTTCTGACTTGTATTAATGTCACATCTATCTATTATTGTTGTTGTTTTATATGGCTGAATAAATCAAAAGCGGCAAGAAAATGTCATTTATTTAATCCGTTAGCGACATTGTGGAAACTGAAAATGCTATTTCGTTGACAGAAATAAAGGCTGATTGAAGAAACGTCTTGGGATAATCGTGTTTCACATTGAAATATGGTTCTCTTTGTTTCAGGGTGGAATCGGACAGAATGTGAGGGGAACCATCACTGGGGTTTGGAAAAGGTTCTCTGAAGTTGATCTAACCTGGAGTTGTAGCTCTCTTCATGTACTCGCAGCTTCTCGGTGAAGTCGGCCTGCTCAACACACAATAGTGTACGTCATAAAACAGCAAAACGGTGCAGGGTGGAGATCACAACTCTGGCTCTGAGTCAGGCTCAAACCAAAAAACAATTACAGATCCACTGTGTAATTATCTATTCAACAATTTGACTGAAGAAGTGTTACTGTAGCTTAAATAAAACACACACACACACACACACACACGTCTGTATACTGTATACATGTGCATGTTAAGAAATGCTAATGAAAGACAAAGTCCTTTTTTAAGTTAAGCTGTTTTATTCTTTATGTTAAAGCAACTGAAATCACTTTGAATAAGAGCAGCTACTAAATTGTTTTTTAAATTAAAATTATAGTAACTAGAACATTTTGCTTTAAAATAGCAATAGTATAATAAACTAGTACATTAGTATTAGTTTATCTATAAGAGTATTATATAATTACATTATACAATAATGTGTCTGTACTTATGGTGTTATTGTGGAGTACTGTTTAGTTATATTACTAATTGTGGAATTAATTTCAGATTATAACTAATTTTACATCAAAGGTAATATGATTAAAAAATATTTGTATGCTATGTTATATTTTTCAACGCAATATCACAATTTGCAATGAAAAGAACAAAATGAGTCTGAACGTGCTGGTAAAACATCTCAATAATCTTTACACAACCTGAAAGAGAGTAGCAATCCATTTTACAATCTTTTAAAAATAACTGCTTTCAACACAAAACTCGGAAAACATATGCAGTCAGGCTTCTCGTGTCCACATCTTCCAGCACATCTGGAATGCTTGTGTTATTGGCGAGGAAGTCGTTCTCTGTAATTCCAGCATTTGTAATTTTCATACCATATTAGGCATGATGAGATCCACAGAGTCGTGCCATTCCTGGGAACTTCTGAAACTAGAATAATCTTCAGGAAAGGAAAAAGGGAGTGAATGTGGATCTAGTAAGCGCTTCAGGTTTAGCTGGATGACTGTGATTTCAGACACTCCCCTGAGCCACACTTAAAATTAGCATCGAAAAAATTTCTTCTAGGTTTCGACCCATCATTTTGCATTAGGTTATATTTAGGGAAGTGATATATGCAACTGGCCTTCCTCTGACATTAAAAGCAGAGGAGAAGCCCAGGAGAATTGATGGAAATAGCATTGACTCTACATCACATCACTTAGACATAAGCTGCACACACAAGCCACTACAAATGGGCTCTCAAATTACTGAGTGTCTGCCGTTCGAAGTAAAGACTTGTCACGCGGCCCACAAAGGTCCTCGTGGAACATGCCAGAAGAATGGAATGACCGCCATATAATCATTAATCCAATTCAAATGAAAAATGACTCGTGTCTTTTTTGCCACTTCCACGGCAGGGCCTACGGCGACTCAGCAGTCCAAAGCCTCCCAAACATTCCGCATGTAAGAACTTGCTATGTGGAGGACACAATTTAGCAATCCAGCTGGTTGTTTTGTGTGAGCCCGGCAGTCACAGTAATTTAATTCCACCTTAAGTCTACCGTAAAATGAATCACGATATCTGCCAGCAGCTGTCTAACGCACTTTTCCTTGTGCTGAGAATATCAATGACACTAAGCAGCAGTGTGTTATTCCAGTTGATATTGGATTTTTTACCCTTTTTTTGGCATAAACACACAATGGGTGGGGGTTTTTAGGAGAATATAAGCGGAATACCTTGATATTTCCAGAAATCTTTTTTTCCTGCAATACACGGTCTGTTATTCATTTTTGCCTCAAAGATGTTTTATTAATGTGATATTTCTCCCTCAAGCCATGAATGCTATTCTTGTGGATTCATAACTCAGAATTTTTCTTCTTTTTTCCTCTAAGTGGCTTAAGCTTATGTGAAGATAAAGGAAGGAACCATACAGTACCTGCAGTTTTGTTAACATCTCCCTGCTTATTTCACCCAACACCTCTCGAACCTCATCCTCACTAAAGAGATCTTCCTCTGTATCTTCTTCCTTTTCAGCTTCTTTTTCTTCCTCCTTGTGAGGCTCTGGTGTGTCCTGGGGTGATTTAAAGAAATCGTTGACTTCAACTGAAAATTACTTGGAAAATTATTCTAATTGGAGTGAATAACCAGATCTTATGTGTTTAAAAATTAATGACAATTTAGGAAAATGGTGTTTTTTGTTTAAAAACAAAGTACATTCCCAAAGATGAAATGTTGCTAGAATTATTGTAAATTATTGTAAAAAGACTATAAACAGTACATGAAATAAAAAATAGAAGAAATTCAAATAGTTAATTGATTTGGAATTCCAGTTTTACCAAACATTTAGAAAGATTGATTAATCAATTGAATTAGTGTAGACGAATATTCTGAAATGATTTATGCGTCTGTGTCTATTATCAACATTAAAAAAATGAGAAACGCTATGAAAACCGAACTTGTACGGCAGCACCAACGTGTGGAAATTGTGTGAATTGCAGAAAGTTCCTACCCGTTACTTCATGAGCACCATTTCTAAGACCTTCATATCAACAATTTAAGATAAACCTAATATGACAACATGAAAATGCACATCATTATATTATACGTGCACTCCCTCTGAACTCTGAGTGTTAGTAAAAAGCAAAATAAATAATTAATTCCTGATAAATACTTTTGTGATATTTGCATTTCATATTAGTTTCAAAATTGTGAGATACATAAATATATTCAGCCTTATTATTTCTATAAACAAATAACACATTGACATCCATTTTAGATTGGAGTTTTGTGGATTTAAATGCATTTACTAGTCCCTTCACTACCTGACCTGCAAAAAATATAAGTGTAGAAAAATAACTATAAATGTGTGAACATTAAAGGAAAGTAAACTTTTATGACCTGTGATGTATTTCTGTTTCTCTGCTCTCCAGTGAGAAGGGAAAGAAAAATCTTACACTTGGAAAGAGTTTGGTGTTTCCTTTGAAAATTCAAACCATGTGAAACTCATCTTCTCAGAAAGGTCATGGCCTTTACAGTAATTCCAAGAAAGTGGAAACTTGGTTCTACAAGTTTTGAACCACTGGATAATTCAGAGCAAAACAAATAGATGCAACAAATATTGAGCAGAAATCACCTGCTCAGGTGTGCAGACGGGTGTTTGTGTGTGTTGGAGGAGGAATTGGGTGGGCATGCCTTCTTCCAGCGGGGCCACAAAGTCTTCGGGGTTTATCCCTTCAATGACTTTCTGAAACACAAAAGCAGTGGTGTAAAGTACTTGAGTAAACAGAGTATTATGGACTTTATTACTTTAAGTATTTGTGGCTACTTTGTACTTGTACTGAGTTACAAAAAATATAAGCAACTTTTACTCTCCACTTGACTACATTTGTGATTGAGTATCTGTACTCTATACTCCACTACATTTGAATGGATCGTTACTTGTTACATTGTTATTCTGCGCAACAAGTAGACAACTTTATCTACCACTATTCATTTTTGACCGTTTGCTAAATCATGTGAATTAGTGGATGCACTTTTTTGCACAATGGAGTTTGACCAAGACTGACTTTTTATTCTTTTTTTTTTTTTTATCTATTTTGTTCTGCTGTTTTGAAACATTCAATTTCTTTTTTTATATTAGAAATAAATAATAAATGAATAAAGAGTTTCTTGTTTTTCACATTTCTTAGTATTTATGAGCCTAAATTCAGTGTGAGAACAATACTTAAATTCTTAAAAAATTGGATACTTTACGACTTTTACTCAAGTCTTCTTGGAATTGGTGACTTGTAATTTGTAATGGAATAATTTTACAGTAAGGTATTCGTACTTTTACTCAAATATGGTTTTCAGGTACTCTCACACCTCTGTACAAAAACTAATCTTCTTAGCTCTAAGTGGACATCTAAATAAATATGGTTCCATGTTCAAATGATAAAGACATGAACATAAAAATGTTTTACATGCTGCCAAACCCAAACACTTTTTTACTGTACCAAGCTGAAAAGGGACAGGACAATGTTTCTAAAAACTGCAGTATTGTTCTTCATTACGGCTAAAGACACGAGTTTTGCTTTTGCAATAAAACAAAAACAAATTCATATCAACAGTTTCATTTTAATAGTAATAAAAACCGAAGGCCTGCTGTGATTTATTGTCCTGTTTTGCATGGGTCTTATTTGTTAGACATCTTGATTCACTCAAATGGTTTCAATAAAAAGGAAAAACATGCACATTAATATTCAATCTGTTCTTTGAAGCTCTTTTCAAAACAAATATAAAAGCGGTTCTGTTACACGCCGTTCAGAACCCATTAAATCTGTGACCTAGATTCTGTTTTTGATCCCTGGAAGAACAGCAGTTATCATTATTTATATGCCACGGCATGAAGCACCATTCAGACGTGAAATAAATCTGAATCTTTGTGTTGAGCCATGAAAGAAATACTGTTGTAAATGCTTAAATTCCTCCAGCCTGACATTTTTATTTGTTGGTAATTATGGATGAGCAAATGAGATGCAGGTTTTTCAGCACAAGTTGGAATTTGAAACGGAAAATGTCTTTATCTAAATGTAAGCCTAATTAAACCGAGATGTCAATTCTAACTGTCTAAACAGCTCACTAATTCTAAATAGTTATTGTTCATTAAAAATAAAAGAAAAGAGGACCAGGGGGAAAAAAAGACTAACAATTATTTTGATGATTCAAAATTCTGAAGACAAACATTAGACAAACACGATAGTTAATTCTTCTATCATTCAAAAATATAAACAAAGCAATGAATCAAAATTATTCCTTTTAAAGAGAAAATTCTGTAACCATAGCAACAGAAATGTTCAGTTATGAATGTGAGGGCTATCACAGCCATGTGGATTAAAATATAACTACACACACACACACACACACACACACACACATGCACATGCGCGAGGGCTCCCAGACAAACTGTTTAATTCATGCAAAAACAATATCTGCAGCTTTCAGCTCTCCCACACAATTATTTCTAAAACTGCTTTGTGTGACTTAGGAAATAAAACCTTTCTTGATGAACACTTTCCTAACATCTGTGTCCTCTCTGACCGGGCTATTAATATTATAATAGACTGGTTTGTTGATTTTATTCTCTAATGATTTTCTTGATTTTTCTTCATTATCTTTTGTATTAACACTAGAAGTCGTCAGCTTTGTAAAACTGAAATAAAAGGGCTCCAAAAACATCAGACAGATTTTTGTACATCTAACTCTGAGATGTCTAAGCCATTATGTCACGAACACCAATTCCCAGAATTTCTGTGCTTTGTGTGTTTCAGTTACATGATTTAGTGGCTTTAACTGTCTTGTGTTAATCATTGTTTGAATATGTTCCCCTGTTTCCTGCCTTGTTTGTCACTCAAGGTAAACATTACACGGTGCTTTCCTTGTTCCTAAGTTCTTGGGTTATTAAATTTCATATTTGTGTAATACGTGTGATTTGTGAAGGCTATTTCTTTTGCTCCTGCACCTCCTACAATGGAATGTTTGACTAAAACATAACAAGGATTGTGGATCGGATGACAGATCTGGCCATGAACTTCAGTACAACTCAATAAATGTGTCATCTTGGGAATCCATCTGCCACACTGGCTAATCCAGCTCCGGTTGCCACCTCGATGGCTACAGCTCCGCCATGACTGGGTCGGCCAGGCCGGTTGCAAAGGCATCAATGCAGGTTCCGTCCGGATTATCTCGCCGTTCCAGGTTTGCCGTTTAAAAAATAAATTATTGATATTCGGCTCGCTTTTAGTTAAAGCCAAAACTGTACTTTGGGTCGGACTTTTAGACATTTCACTTAAGTCAGACGAGGAAAATGTGGAAGGAAACAAGTATTACCTCAGTGTTCAGCAGCAACTGGTCTCTGTGCTGAGTAAACAGTAGCTCATACAGTTCGTGATGCTGGAAAACACTGTTCAAGTGACACGCACACACACACACACACACACACACACACACACACACACACACACAGAAGCCATAATGAGAAGAGCCAACAGTGAAAAGTGCAGAGTGTCTGGCTTTAATTACGGCCAGTCCTGAGATGTTTAGACCCGCACTGCTGTGATTTGTGTCTTAAATGGCAATGATTCAATTATAGGAAGCAAATGTAAATATAGGTTTGTTGGATGAGGAAAACAGAAAAGATCTGTATAATTATCACTAGTGTGTGTGTGCTTGTATACTTACACGTACATGCACATATTTAATTATAGTCACTAGCTTTACAATCAGCTGCTGTGCTGGATGCATTATGATGATCATTAATTACGAAGGCCACATAAGTGTTCAGCTTGGTTTGCTTGTGTTTGAAGCCTGCACATGAAACAAACCTGTATTTGCAGTAATCTGTGATGGCCTTGATTTCATCAGCATCAAACAGAAGTTTGCCATCAGTTTGTGCTGATGATTGGCGTCTGGCAACCAGGGTCTGCACCAATGTCTTGAAACTATCAGTAATAGATGCCTGTTTATCTGAAAGGCAAGGCATTATGAGATCCTGGAGAAACAATGTTCGGGGAACACTGTTTACCTTTAATATTGTCCAGAAGCTGCTGTAGAAGTGTCATAAAGTCACAGATTTGCTGGCTGCTGAACTTCATCCCTTTGGCCCAGCAGAATCCAGCGACAAAGTAATCCAACAGAGCGGCTTCCTTCAGGCATGTTTGATGGTGTTTGAATTGAAATATGTTTTTAAACTGTCTGTGGAAATCACATTCTTGGATAAATAAGAAATAGTGCTTTAACTGTGAGCTGAAATTACATGGCTGATACTCACGAGTGCAGCTGGTCCACTGACAGACCGAGCATCACATTAATCCTCTCGTGCTCGAAAACTTCCCCCTGAAGAAAAAGATTATGAACAGTGTTACAGTAAAATACAATGTTTCATGCTTTTAAAACATTCCAATGAAACAGTTACAGGTAAGCTACCATGTTTAGATTTATGCTTGGCATATGAAAAACTTACTTATATTCACAGAACTTTCCAATAGTACTATCTACATTTTAAGTCTATTTATACAATGATTATACATTTTTACAATTCAATGAATTTTACAAACATGTCTTATTGTTTGTTTTAGCGTCATAACTACAATTACAAATGCAGCATTTAGTAAAATTGTCCTTGTCAAATGTTACACAATTAATAAAAGAAATATCGTATACCTACCATTTGTGAGAGGGTTTGGTCAGTTGCAGGTGATCTGGCACCTACACTTTCCCTGTCAGACATCTTTGTTGTGTACTGTTTCTATAGTGACAACGGAGAAGGCGCGAGATCGCCCGTCTCTGGACATGCGCACAAAGATTGTCCTAAGA
>SOMO01000092.1:394268-406062 GCA_028128575.1 Paedocypris carbunculus
GTTTTTCTATTTTTAACTTTTCTTATTTTAATCATCATTGAAATAATATAGTGTTTAATAAAACTATATTATAGGGACATCAATAAACGCACTGTTTACAAGTGTAATTAAAGACATTTTTAAACATTACATTTATTAGTTTTCTTAGAAATAGGGTAAAATGTATATAGTACTGTATTATACAAAATGTACACAAAATAGTATAATGTATTATACTATTTGTACTGTTACATTTATTGATTTTTGACTAAATGTGTGTTTGTGCGCATCAATGTTGTCATTTGTTTTTTAGTGAAACTGTCTTAGTCAGCATCATATTCAAGTGCTCTTGTTTTCCTCGGCAAGACTGGATCATGTCCTGACCTGTCGCTCTGCACCTGTAACCCAGAGCGGAGCTCAGGCATCGGCAGGGGATTAACCAGCCCCTCAATCCTAAACACAAAGCCTGCACACATGCCATTTCCCTACCAGTCAAGTTATATAATCAGATTTTTAACCTCTCGCTGGGATGCTTGTGTGTAGAAGAAGATTAAGCCTGGATCAAACTGACAAATTATAGAGAATGTCACTTTTTTCAATGCTTTTTATCCTAAAAAAAAAAAAAAAATATTATTGGATTGACTCCTTGGGTTTATGTAATGTTAGCATTATACTATATATATATTCCAAGGACTACTATTTGAAAAATTTAAGCTATTTAAATTTACAAATTTCAACACACACACACACGCACGCACATTTTGTGCCATTTTATAACATTTCATTGAATGGGACTTATTAGGTAAATATGCAAATTATAATCCAATATTAAATCAAAAAATTTAAATTATAGCTCACAAAAATAAAAAGTCAGTCGATATAACACTCAGTGGTGCTACAGTAGTGACTCGACATCAACTCAACAGTAATTTAATTAAATCAATTTATTAATCAATTCCATTATTAAAAATAAATTAATGAAATACATAAATAAAAAAAAACAACATTGAAGATAATGACCAGCAAGATCAAAGGCATTAAACAACATTAACCAAATGAACCAGCCATTTGGTTTTCAGCAGCTAACAACAAATTCGCAAATACCACCGATAAAGAACAATCATGGTTTCGTATGAGTGTGTTCGTCTACATATTGCTTTGGTAAACTAAAGATAATCTACACTAGTGATAACTATTAAACACGAGTATATTTTTCAAGTATGAACGTTCTTCCATTATTGATAGGCAGTTACATCATTCGTCAGGTTCCGTTTAGTAATTCAAAAACGAGGCATGAAGCCACAGTACATTCTTCACTTGTGGAAACATCTAGATACAGACTTACTCAATATAGGACACAGCGTTTCATCTTTCACAACTAGAACAATCTTTGATGTTTGAATAAAGTTACAATCCACGATTGAACAATGGAACTAGCACAACGAGCATGGTACACGTCTTCTATATGTACGATACTGTGTGTAGCGATGCTTACATTGGATTTGCCCTGAACTAAGCAGTTACTCTAAGCCCTTCTAACATGAAGTGAACGTATAGTGTTCGCGACACTACAACACGGGAAGCCTTTGTAGAAATAATAACATCTGGGGATGAACATGTGCCACAAACCTGCTTCCCCTTCAGGAACATGTATTCGTATTCAGCTTATTGTACTTGTATTCATATCACTGACACATAAATGAAGTTTTAACAGAATCAAAAATCGAAATTATATTCACAATTAAAAAAAAACAATCAATGCATACACATGTTAAACCTGTAGCCTGATTTCAATTAGGACAATTGTAATTTGAATGCAGATCTATATTTTGACTTTGTGGAAAAGTAGTTGTGTGTTTTTGATAGGGGGGAATACAGTATGATTGCAGCTGCTCAATGTACAGATTCGAAGATATTAGTTCTATAAGATGCCCGATATGTACAAATGCTGTTCTACGTTTACAAAATTAGATATGCATAAGTTCAGATGCTGTTTACATTCAACTGAGCTTTTTCCAAAACACATACCAATAAAAGATTAATATTAATATAAACTGCTCGCGTCAATATAGAGCCGGATCATTCCCAAATCATCATAACGTCCTGTTCTCAAAATGTTTTAGAATTTTAGAAAGTGACTTGGAAATCTAGATGGATTCATTTAGATAAAATACCTTGTTTTTAGGTTATTCTTGGTTATTCTTGAATTAGAGTTTAAAGCCTTTAGAGCTTGAAGATTGACTTTTACAAAATAAAAATCATGAAGAAGGTCTAAACTATTAGCATTATCAAAAAGTACATTTATTGAAATTACTTTAGCAGCTTGTAAGCAAATGTAACCAAAAAATGTCGTTGTCTTGTTTCTTGATCAATTCTTTTACCCAACCTTTTAAAAATCAACAGTATAAACATAACCTAAATTACGCATGTTTTTGAGTGACATTTTGAACTCGGAGTAAAAAAAAGCTTAGCATTAGCCATTTAAGAATTTTAACATGATGCTACATTTATCGACATCTAACATGTTCAAACATTTAGCTAGGCTGATGTAGATTGTTTCTACTATGACACTAACAAGTACAGCATGTATGCTAACATGATTCACTGTACCTTTTGTCTACCACAATACTACTGTACTAGATTACTTAACTAATGGTTGTTAGTATGTTTTAACATGGGATGTCAGCCTGAGGAACACATGAATGTCGACAGGCATGTTAAACTCTCTCAAAACACATCACGATATTTGCCACCAACCACCTAGAAGTGATTATTAGTTACCAGATTGCCTTTTGTACTCCACACAGTTATGGATAAATAAATTTACAATTCAAGCATTCAAGTGCGTGAGCTTGAAAACAGCATATTTCCAAAAGTCTGAAGTGCCATTTTTACAAAAATATAAGGTTCTCATTTTAAGAGATTTAGAAGTGCTGCATAACAGGCATAACCCAGCTAGTCGTTTTTGAAGAAGGGTGGTGGACTGCTAAATACTGTAAGCTCTAACAAACCAAAAAAAAAAAAGCAACTACATTCATTAAACCACCGAAAGCAAGCCCAAATCTTAAGTGCTTGGTTTTTGGTTAAAGTTTTTTTTGTTTGTTTTTAAATTTGGGCCCTACCGCTTTGTGACTTTTTCCACTTTGGAATATGTATTGCAAATAGATACGTATAGCACCTAAGTGAAAAAGACAAAATTATCGAATCCTCTCAGTGTTTTTAAGCCCAACATATTCAAAGCACTGCTGTAATCAAAAAACAAGTCCAAACCAGCAGCGTTATGAATTGTTAAAAATAATACACGGGCCAAAAAACCCCTGAAGAATGTGCTCACAGAATGCTTTGGCGGCCTGGACTGATTGGACACTGAGATTGTGCTTGGACACGGTCATAGAAAAAGGAAAAGAGGGAAGAAGAGCTTCAGAAGGAGCTGGAAGAGACTCAAGCGACTGGAGGAGACGTGCTCCAAAAACACCAGCGGCGGCGTGAATGATGTTTATTCAACACCACATCCTCTTTCTCCCGCTCCTTCTTCACCCGCTGATAGTGATCTTCCTCTTTCAGATACCAGACTGGAGGCCAGCGGTGCTTCTCAAAATATTTCTGGTTTTCTGCTCACAATACAACACAATCCCAGAAAGACATGATTGGTTACAAGAGAGTTACAATTGAAAATATAATTATTAGAACCATGGCCATGTAATTTGTGTAGCGGAAAAGTGAAAACTTCACTCTAAACCTTTTTTAAGCATGCTATAATAGTATAGAAAATATAGGTCTTAGTAACTGCTATTAATATCCTATACAATAATTTTGTTACCCGGTTATTACATTTTGTGGTCACAGCGAGCTAGATCAACTCTCAACTACTCTGGACCTGAACTCTAGACATGATCACACCATATTATTATCAATGTTAAAAGTATTGTTGAATCAGCAGAAGGATAGATGAAAGAGTGCAATTTTTGGACGAATGGAAAAATTAATGAATAGAAGAATAAAAGAGTAGTTGGTGATTGTTGAATAAGATAATAAAAGGGGGTCAAATAAAACATTACAGGAGTCTGGTGAATTCATGCTCTCAAAGATGGATAAAAAAAAGTGACTGCCAGACAGTTGTAAAAATAGGTGATTGGTTGATGACTAAAAGGGTGGATGAATGATGATGGATAATGGATAAATGAAGATGGTTAATTGTTGAGTCGATGCTGGAACTAATGCATGAACATTTTGAATTTCGATTTCTATTTTTATTCAGCTTTTAGCTCAAAAGTATAACTAATTTAACCCTAGTCATTCTATTGTGTAGTAGTGTGAGATCTAGTGTGTGGCAGATGCTTGTACCTGGCGATTTGGACTTGATCTCTTTGCGGTAACTGGCACATATCTTGTTGTAATGGGTGCAGATGTGGTGTAAACACCAAGCAGCCAGCTGATTTGCATTATGAAACTATAAGTAACAAGAACATAGAAAAAATACGTATAAATGTTTAAAACTTGCTACATTTCAAAATAACAATTTCATGGTAAGGATTCATTCTAATGTCACGATGTGAGTACAAAAAGCTTTGGTAGAGAAATACAAGTTTACCTGAGCAAGCTCCAGGTAGGTGAGAACCTCTCCATCAATATCTTGTCCATCTTTTGACGCTTTCACTAAATCACTCACTGCATATTGCTCTAGATAAGGAAAATGGAAATATTACTTGAATAGAATAGCAAAGAAGTAAGGCTTTGCTACTTTTGGAAGATTAAATAATCATCAAGACAAAATGTGATCCATCAGGGGTGGTGCAGACTGCGCAAAACCTTCAGTAAATAGATCAGGAGTCAAAGATAAATTTTACCCTGTCACTACCACGTCACTTGATGACGTCTGCGGGACAGATTGTCGCTTGGGCCACACAAAGCTCTGCTGAGACGCTGCCTTTTACTTGGCAACTTGACATCACTGGTTGCTAAGCAACACAGAAGGAGCGGGCTGCGTTGGATGTGAGGCGGATGTATGGGAGCGCTCACCGGTCAGAGCGATGAGCCGAGGAAGGCACAGTCTGTTGGCCAGGGCGATCAGCTCCATTGGATCCAGGTCTGCCATAGGTGACAGCTGACTGGTATAGAGATACTCCAGCACTGCCTGCATGCACACCCTGCTGGTGTTGGGGAAGGAGACCTGGCAACACACAGGCACACAATTTCTTCTTTTTCAAATAAAAGAAGCAGAGTTCGGCAAAGAATAAAGAAACTTAAAATGAGAATTGAAGCCAGGACCTTAGGTGCTCCACACAGGCTCTGCTATAGGAGGAAGCCTTTTTTTTTTTCAATTTGTGCTGTTGATTTATATTCGGCAAATAAGAAAAATGTCAGCGTGGATTTGTTGTTTCTCACAAATGCAACTGCCAGACTTTAGTAGCTGACAGATGTCTTTGTCATGCAACTTTTGCAAATTGCACATCCTGAAACTTACCACTGACACATAGTTTATGCTTATTTAAATAAAACATTAGATTTAGTTTATAAACGCTATTGCTGGGAAACACATAGTTGCAAAAATGCACAAAAAAACCCAATTTTTTACAAAATCATTATAAAAGAAGAAAGGAAAAGCGCATACGACCTATTAACGTACCACGCAATACTGTGATTATGCTTCACATTTCCTGCTCGGGTGACCTTCGGAGACAGCAGAATGGACTCTGTCTCTATTCTCTAAGAAACTGACCAGCATTACTAAGCACATTTAGGCAGATCACGCAGATACATGGTGCTACGTAACCATTACATAATCCTCTTCAAGGACAAGCTCAGGAGATTGCTGTGCTTTGCTGGGACGGTCTAACCATTCAAAATCAGAGTGAGAAGAAAAGAACGGTGCTTATTCACTAACAATACCATTCCTAAAATACAGTTGGCTCGATTGTTATGTTGTCATGAAATATCAGATCAAAGCAAATAAAAGCACCGGCCATCATGTTTTGTTTCTCTCGAGCAAAGATTAGCTGGGGAGGAAAACAGATCACTGTCTCTGAATGACGTCCGCTTTTCTCCTTGGGGAGGAAATTCTGTCTGCCTTTTTTCCACCTGTTAAGAGGAAATTAATGAACAGTGCCACAGATGAAAGCATCTATTTAGACGGCGGAAACACGATTAAGGAAGCATGTGGCAGCTGTGAAAGCAGCTAAAAAAAACATGTTTGTTTCACACAGCGTATCTGTGCAGGATGAATCGGCAAGTGTAGAGGAGACGTTTGATAAATTAGATGGATGTTGTTTTATACCTTTTAAACTCAATTATTACGATTTGCTTTATGAGAGGACAATCACCTATCTTTTAAGACTGAAATCTTTTGACACATTTAATAATATAACATCCAAATATGCAAAACTCATCATGTCTAGATTCACGACTAATTTCTTATTTCAAGCATTTGTAGTTTTGATGGTCAAATACTTTGGTCATTAAAGTGACATTTTTGAAAATATACTTAAGTAAAGTAACCACCAAACGGCCCGTTCATATAGACAACACAAGAAGAATGATTCACACTTTTTGACGTTGATTCACAATGATTTGTGATTCACTTTTAAGATTCATTTAAAATGAACAAATAATTCATAGTTGGCAATCTAAAGGTTTATCAAGCTAAAACAAAATTCATCACCAATAGAAAGAGACTGGCAATAGGTTGTCAACAATAAAAGATTTATGACCATTTAGACTGGGTTTCATTAACAATCCTCTTGAAAACCCTTTTCAAAAAGTTTTGACACTCACCTCATCATTTGCACTTTCCAAAAAAGAGCCCCCAAATAAGGCTGCCATCCAGTCACAGCTTGATATCAGTAGAGGCTTATGGGCATTAATTGTCCCATCATCCAACCTAAACACCACATCTACAAAAGAGTGAAACATCAACATGAGAAATGTATGTGTTTTTCTGTCACGCACCCATTTATTAAATCTAGCTTTTGATTAAAAACGTTGTTGGAAAATGTTAAATAAGTTGTACCGATTTCGAAAAAAATTTAAATTGTGCCCAACATTGTTGAACCAACAGACTTTCAAAGTAATAATTGTCAGCACCCAGGACAGTCGTGGCCTAGTGGTAGAAAGCTTGACCTGTGACCAAAAGGCTCTGGTTTAAACACTGAACCCCATCTGTCCATTCCTTAAGTGGCTTAGGATAAAAGCGTCTGCCAAACTAATGTAAAGTAAACCATCTTCCCTTTTAGTTGTCTTTGCTGATCTGATGTTTGCTTTTTGTGCTCTTCCTTTTTAAGAAAAGTGGGAGTTGGCCAGGAATGGTTGGATCTATATTAGGAAAATCTGCTCTGTATTCAAGCATCCAACCAGTGAAGTGTGAACATACACAAGCTGAAAGAAAATGCCCAAATTTGCAATTCACTTTGGGGGAAAAACCCCACCATAAAACATCTATAAACAGACATTGACTTTTAAAACATGCGACCCACAAAAGATGTTTTCTTAGTTATTCATTAACTATGTTTAAGTCTTAATCTTAAAATGTTTAAGTTTTAATTAAGTCCCTAAACGGAAATTAATTGTAAAACATTACTCTATATTTGTGCTCTGCAAGAAGTGTACACAGACACACACACACACACACACACACACACACACACACACACACACACACACGTTGATGTCTTGCTCAAGGACACCGTCTTTGTGGTAGCCACTGGTCAAGGACTTGAACTGGCAATCTTCCAATTACAAGTGCATCTTTTTAATCATTAGATGCCACAACTTGTTCAGTGTTGATTGTGATGTGAAACTACTGTTACTGCTACTGTTATTGCTGTAAATACATTAAAGTTACTCAATTAGAGTATGACATTTGAGTGCCACTAAACACCCTCCCCCATTCCCCAAAAGAACATTTATTGGGTTTTTCAATACCTGTAAAATTATTCTTGGCTAGACATTCTTTGATACGGTTGGCTTTTCTTACATGGAATGCTTTTGTGATCTCTTGATTCATGAAGGCCTCGTTATTTGTGATGTTCTCCACCATCATCCTGAGATCAAAAACTTCTAGGATTTCTGCAATCTGAGCAATCTTCATTAGGTCTTTCTCCTTCTCATCCAGCTCGCCAGTGTAGAGGAAGCGAAGAACAGCACTGAAAGGTCCATGATGGATGGAATGATCCATCTTCACGATGGTCATGATAGAAGGTGTGCCTGTGACGGGGTTTATCACATTCTCTTTGTGGATGCTATAGAAAGCCTTACTCCAAGAGGCCAGGGACAGCTTGGTGCGGCGGTTCATCCCGTTAAAACTAATCATCTTTAGAGTACCATCACTTTTTGATGTCCGGAGTGAGCAAGGGGAAAGACTCGGGAGAACGGTCACGTCTTCTTCTGTGTCCAAGCTCAGGGTACGCAACAGCTGATCTCGACCATGGCGCTCAGTTACCACCAGGCTTTGGGATTCACCAGAGAAGTCCATTTGAAACAGGTCAAAGAATTTTGAAGATGAGGTAGACAAGTAGATCCGGTGTGCAAACAAGTGGATGTGTTCCTGAATGATGAACATAACGTCGGCACACAGGGGGCTTTCGATAAGTTGCCGTGGACCGTCCCGGTTTTTGAATGCACATTCTGGAATCTTAAAAAGTGGTGGAGGGGCTTTGGGAGGCAAAAACGGTGCCTGCAAAAGTGGCTTTTGAACCCTTCTCAAATGAGACTTCCAGAATTGAAGGTGGCGTCTAGAAATAAGGGCTGCTCGGATGGCATTATCAAAGATATCCTTGATGCCAAATTGGTCAAAAACACTCGTCTCATAGTATGGAATGCCAAGTTCTTTGGCTACCTCTCTTCCACTCTCTGGAGGCAAAATATCACCAGGCTTAATGGGTCTGTGAAAGAGAAAGAAACAGGCTGTTATGACTTTAACAGCACAAAGTAAAGATACATATGATTCAGAGACCTTTTAAAAGTCATTAATTGAAAACCTCTAAAAAACCAACAGACAGTACCTTGATAATGGGCGTCTAGCTCTATTGACTGCATCCAGGTCAGCATAGCGCAAGTCTAGCTGGCAACCAACTAAGATGACTGGTGTGCGTGGACAGAAGTGTTTAATCTCCAGATACCACATTGTTTTAACATGATGAAGGGAGTTGGGATTAGCAATCGAAAAGCAGAGGACCACAACATCAGACCTGCATAAAAATAGGTAAACAAAAGCAATTGTGAAACTTCAATTCACTCATTGAATTGTTCAAGCTACATCACCACACAACATACATGCTAACAGGGTTTTAAGCTGAACGTGTCATGTGACAGGTGCTAAGCAGTATCCATAGCAACACTTCTGTCGTTTGGTGTTTGGTGGACATGCAAAACAAAAACCCGCAATCCCAAGGTCAGCCTGACATTGACCTGTGGACAGCAAGCAAAAAGATTGCCTTCAGTTTTCACACGCCTTTTTTAGACGTTCATGGAGAACATTGACTCCTCCGGCAATGCTTTTTTTGCCGCTTCTGTGAGGACTAGAAATACTAAGGTGAAAAAAACCAAAATCAAAGAGAATTACATGCAGCCATTTTGATACACTGTTAGCATACCTTCCTGTTGCGAGATCAGACAAATATTGGTCCAGGAGAGGGGGGCAACACCCATCACCACACAAGAAATGTGGATAATGAACAATTACCCGTTGCTATCAGCCACAAGGAACCGTGCATTTTTTGCTGACTGTGCAAGCAAAGGTCTCAGCCATCACACCACATGGTCGAGTTGACAATGCAGAACGTTATGGAGAAGCTAAGGCTTGAAGACTTACAGTGTCTCTCTTATGATTCACAGGGCTTGCAAAAAGATCATAGGAGCCTAAAACAAACACAGGCACAAAAGAATGCTACAAAATAATTTACCTTTTGTTCGGCAAACAAATTTTTAATGCGACAAACATTACCATAATGTAAGCCCAAAGCCGGATGCTAAGAAGCGTGTGAGACAGCACTGAAAACATCTGACATATCTAGAACCTGTTTACTGGAAACCCAACATCTCTGGTCTTGGCACTGTTAATCAATTCTCCATAGAGAACAAAGCTGTTTGATATTGAGCCAGAATCAATGCACTTCTGGTAAAGCGCTTTGACATTTTAGGGTTTGGAATATCTTGTGAAGATCAGGATGCTATTTGTCTTTTTGGTAACTCAACAATGACTACCTTAACCTAAGGAAATGGGAGCAAATCCCTAGCAGTGATTAACCTAAACTCTGCTCAGGGAGAAAAACAATCAACTTGACATTAAATAGTTACGAAAACATGAAAGAGACATGAAAAAGAAATCATTTTGGGTGATGCTGCACTGTGTGAAATTGTCTTTTTATATTTAGCTAGTACTAACTACTGGCTAAATAGGAGTTAAATTTACTTTACAAAATCATTAGTTCACTGTGAACATTTTAGAAACAAGATCTGTTTCAGACGTGTACAATTTAGTTTACCAATTAAAAAAAAAAAAATTAAAAAAGCAAAAAAAACGCCATGAGTAAAATTATCCTGATCTTATTAAGATTCGGAGTAATTACACATTTTCAAAAGATCACTCATCACATTTTAAAAGATCACAATCTGATGCATTTAGTGTAGTAGTATATGAGTTTTACATTAAAAATGATTGAAGATCAATATAGGATGCACTTAAAATCCTAAAAAGAAAATGCAAAATTAGAGATCCTCATAATCCAGAAACTGCCTTACATATGCAATAAGATTAGGACATAGATGTTTATTAATGGTGCGCCTTTAAATTCAGTGAGCCTTATGGTCTAAGAAACACGGTAACCAGTAGCATAGATGGTCTGCAGCATCTAAAGGTCATTGTAGGAGATTGGGTTTATGACTTTACGGCATGGTGCCTTTGTTTCATTTTTAGAATGCAATAAAGTAAAGGGAAGACTACAAATGAAATTCTTATAGCACGCCAGAAAAAAGACCACCAAGTTATGTCCAAGTAAAATAACATTATTCCTCCAATGGGAACTATGAAATTCTGCACCTTGCATTCTACGAAAGCACTCAACTATTATTAACAATGTATATACTTTGAATGTTAAAAAAAATTATTGTGAACATAGCTCAACAATGATTTGCAATAAACACTATCAAGAGCGTCTCAACATTTTGTTTCTTTCAGAAAAATAAAAGGGTTTTGGCCAACATTGCATCTCATTCCCATGTAGTTGCTTCGTTCTACATTTTATAGTTTTCCAAAATATAACAATCAGACGACAACATTAAAACGAAATGGTGCGTATAATGCATATTATACTTTTTTATAGTAAACCACTATAATAGCTTCTCACTCACCACAGCTCACACGCTGTTGGTGATGTGACAAAAAAGTGATTTGATTTGGATTCATACATTTATACTAAACTGATTCAACTGTAAGTCAATCTCGTATAAACCTTTCTATTCATATTCAACAGGGGATATCTAAGAGCATTGGTAGGGCTGACAATAAAGTGTCATTAAACGAGTGCTCGACACAAAATGGCCATGAGTTAACACAACAGTGCTCGGCTGTCATGTTCGGCATGCATTCACTTGCAAATAGCTCAGTGTCTGATGTATGAGTGATTGATAAAAGCATGTGATGGCCGCATGTTCAGTTCAGAAAGCATTCCTAATTATTCCCATCTTTAAATACACTAAAATTTCAGCATAATCATAACTAATTCGGTCAAATCTATAATTTTAGTACTATATATTGGATGGGATTCTAATGCATTATACCTAAATTAAAAAACAAAACAAATGATAAGATAAGAACCTCTAC
>SOMO01000092.1:407371-426637 GCA_028128575.1 Paedocypris carbunculus
TGTAGACAACGCATCATCTGTAATTAACAATAAAACAACTATGCAGAATGAACATGCAACCAAGGCCCAGTATTTGAACACACTATATTATAAAACCATTATACAACCATACACGATTATCATACAATACTTTGAAATGACTTTTACTTCTAGTAAGACGTTGTATGACGTACTTGGGAAATGACACAAACTTTAAACTACATTTAAAATAATGAACAATTGCCCCTTTAATTTTTACGACTGAATTATAGTAGGACAACAACATTAAACTTGCAGAAACTTTAGTCTAGTGCATGAAGCTATAATTGCACGAAATAATAATAAAATGAGACTGTTTTCAATGAATCGAAGAAATGTAAACAGCGTTTCCGCCGAGGAAGTTTTCAACAACGCTACAGACGCGTGACATATGGCACAAGGGCAACACCCTGCAAACAAAAGACATCACACCGCGCAAACATGCAAAACCTACCGTGGCTCTGGCTGATGTGTTTATTGATGCCAAAAACCAAGTGAGTCTGTGGTGACTGCAGCCGGCTGATGTATACAACAACAATCGCTGGTCGTTAGCTAGGAAAATGCTGCAAAACCATTTCCTACACGCCGCTACGTTCCCTTCTTTCGCCAGGAAAAAAAGTTAATTCGTCTTTATAACCAAGCGTATAAAGCGGCAAATATATGGGGGTGGTGTGTCCTTCCAGACCGCGAGCCTGTTTGAGAGAATCATCATCTGTCGCGAGTCAGATGCGGCTTCCATTGTGACGTCACAGCGCCGGAGCTATTTATAGCGCGCGCGTAAGATTTCATTCAGGAAAACAAGGTGCTTCGTTCGCAGTGTGAGCCAAAGAGGCGCATCATCCAGGTCTTAGCGGCTTTTTGCCACGTTAACCCGACGCGAAGCGTGTTTGATTTGAAAGAAACAATGACCATAAAGAGCCATTGAAGTCATGACTCCATTGGCTTCACGTTTGACTGACCACTGTCAAAAGACTCAGTCATCGATGATCCGATTCTTTCTGTCTTTTTCTGAACATGACATTGGGAGATACAGACCGTGCACAAGCCATTTCTAGCACACGCTTCTTGTAAATGCGAAATGACTGGCATGGCTGTGGGCTGCATCAACATAATCTAAATAAGAAGATTACCTTTGATTCATTTCCGATAATATCTTTTGCAAATACAGGATATACAAAAACCTGAACGAGCGATTAGATTTGTTTCATAACAGCTCTTCGCATGTGAATATTTAGGCAGGGCCCGGGTGCAACCAGGGGGAAGCGTGTCCTACTTGCAGCTGTTTACCTTGTCTTGTCCAATGCTTTGATAGGCACAGCTCAAATCAGAAACCAGGCCGATGGATGCAAACCAAGAGACCAGCGGATGATTGTGATTCATGCCTGAAGTGTGTTTTGGGGATGTACATTTATAACAGCCTGATCTTCTGCTTTGCTGAAGGCAGGAACTGAACTAAGATGAGTGGGACACATCCTGTAAACAGGATTATTCAAGCTTTAGACCTGAAATGTCTTAGCCTTCCAGCCTGTTTGTCAAGTTCCTGCCATTATTTGAGCTCATTGACTTTATCTGGTGCATTGGAGGCAATGGTTTGCTCTAATAGTTTGCTTAGTTTGCACTATAGTTTTCTCCAGTCCATTAACAGGATTGATCAATGAAACTGAACTCTGTGTTACTTCAAAATTCCAAAACAACTTCATCACATTTAATTCTTTAGATTAAAAGTGGAAAGCAAAAATTGAGTTAATGTTTTTTTTTTTCCTCGGCTGAATTATTTTGGTCTATCATAAAAAAAAAAACAGTAAAAAAAAAAGTATCATTTTTATACATGTATATAAAGTTGCACAATATACATTAAACAACAATGCACTTACACAATATACATTGAAGACACAACTACTAACTCTACATGCTTTTTGCTTTTTGTTATAGACCAGGACTAGGGATGGTGAATCCTACTAATCCTCTAAAGCTGTTGAATCTAAGGAAAGAGATTGACAGGGGAACTAATAAGTCTTATTTAGTCTAGGTGTAACACACTGATCTTGAATCTCTGAATAAAAAGGCACACAAAAGCACACGCGCACACACACACACACACACGCACACCAACTGAAAGTCTATCAGTGTCTTTCCCTACTGCTCATCATATTGTGACTGGTGTACACATGGACGTGGTGCATTTTTACAGTGTCATATTCTATTTGATTTATGCTACTTGTGAAATAGAAGCATGCCCTAAAGCCCAGAAATCAATCTCGAAAGAGTTAACAGATGGCAAAAGCCAAGCTGCGTCTGATTGTGCCCCTGTAAAATCTGTCCAGAGACCAGTTACATAAGAGCAGTGTGCAAGCGTTCATGTTTACCAACCACACTAGGTTTATCCTCTATTCACACTCTCTACAATCCCATCTGGATACTGGGAGCATAATTCCTTGGCTTGGCAGATGCCCGTGCTGAGCATGTGTCCCAAAGCAGACTTTTAGACTGTTTCGCTTTAAAAAAAATGGTTCTTGCAGGAGGAGAGAACTATGAAAGAGAGTCAAATGCAATATTTTCTTTGAAAACATTTCACCAAAAGAAAAAGTGAAACAGCTTAAAAGTGAAATTTGAAAAACATAAAACTGCTTGTAACATTTCTCAGCACGTTCAATTGGTCTGAATTGGTTTATTACTCTGTATAATTCCATGTGTCTATAGAACCCTGGTGTCTATAGTTATACCATCCATCCATCTATCTATACCTTTCAATATCTATGCAGAAACCTTAAAGCAAATAGGCACAATCATATTTGTATATGCATTTTGTACGTTTCATCTATTATTTTTTTAGGGTAAACAAATGGTCTTGTGTTTGCTATGTCAGTAAAGGTGAGAGCAGTGCAGCTGTTTCCTTCAAATATTCTTATCTATCTATCTATCTATCTATCTATCTATCTATCTATCTATCTATCTATCTATCTATCTATCTATCTATCTATCTATCTATCTATCTATCTATCTATCTATTTATCTATCTATCTATCAGTTTAAAACCCGTTGAAGAGACCACTTTCAATTGTGGAAAAGACATTTTGTGTTACAACAGCGCCATCTAACGTTTGTTTCAAGAAAGAAAAAATGCGATTTCGTTCACCAGGTGTATTATTTATACAAATATAAAGCGTAAACTTATAAAACGTACATTTTAAATACAGTTTAAACCAAAAAAAGAACATGCAAAGAAAATGATACATTTGTATTCATCTTTAGAGGCCAAATTATTTAACTCGCTAATTTAAAGCAACAGCCTCGGACAGATCTCGTCTTAAGTTCCTTTTAAAGAGCATAAAACAAATAGTTTTAAAGTAAATAATGGCGTACATGTTTTCTATTATACACGTTACATCTGGCGCAGCACATACGCTCATAGTATCTGGAATGGAGCCAGCGGACGTAGCAGGAAGTTCCCCTTCACTGTCGTCGGATATCTCAATGTCTCCAGTCGCTCCGGGATTCGCTTCAACATGGCCACCATCCGCACAGGTGAATACGACTCTGCACAGGTAAGACACGGGGTCATTTCACTTCTGTAGACGCATAAACTTTGAGCAAATGTAAATGGGTTGAGTTTCTTTAACAAGCCTGACAGCCGTGCAAAGCGCGAAGGTTTGTCCTTAAAGTTTCAGTCATACTGTACAGTACAGTAAGACCGCTTCTCTTTTTATTTTTCTGCTGTAATATGAACGAAACTCCTCGCGATATTTCAGCGAACTCCACGTGTGAATCCCACAATTCTGTATATCAATGACGTGTAAAAAACACGAATGCACCCACAGTTCTATCAGAAATTTGATCTGGAGTCCTATTTTTGGTCTTTATTTTGAACTGTAAACAAATGAGGTTTTACCAATATTTGATGTCTTAGGTTGCTCTGCCTAATAGGCTTAATTAGGTGAATAATAGTTGAGTGTCTTGGTTGCTAAGGTCGGTTATTATACAAAACACAGATTAATAATAAACTTATTCGCTATTCCCTAACGCGGAGACATTTTGGAATGTCACATTACATTTAGTATTTACTATTTAGCACTTAATTTGCGTCACTCATTGCTGTAACTGCTAACTATGCCGCGCAGTGATAATATTCGGACTTTCTCATGTCAGTGTTCATAATAAAGTCTAACATATTCACAATGATTTATTAAGAGTGTAAAAAACGTGGTGATGCAACCGGAAACATCTAATATGTCAGGGACAGATGGTTTCTATAGTGGCAGTTAATGGTATTTTATTACAGAGCAGAAACTAATGTGAAAAATGGAAATGCAGATTATTGAAGTGTTGAGGTGTGTGTGTGTGTGTGTGTGTGTGTGTGTGTGTGTGTGTGTGTGTGTGTGTGTGTACATTCCAGAGCAACACTGTTTCCACCCCATGTATGGAGATTGTCCCCACGTAAACTGTGTAAGGCAAAATATTATCTGTTCTTTGGTGAAGATCTGTCATGCCTGACAAATGCATGCTCTCCTCTAAGGGGCTTCTGGATGTAGCGCACCCCAGTTGAGCTCAGTTGTGTATTCTCCAAATATTCAAACCTCTGGCTCTCGTCCACCTTTCATTCAAGCCAGAAGAGCTGATGTCTCTGAGATACGACATGGCATGCTCTGTAGGGTCCTGGAGAAAGGTCTGAATGCAGCACTGTTATCTAAACCATTCAATCGACTCTATAAACAAATGAGGCAGTGATGCAGCGATGATGCAAACGTCACACGTGGTGGCCCGTGACTCACTGAGCTAGTGGTCTGTTTGGCAGACACAGTTGGTGATGATGACCCTGGGCAATGGCTGATTGAAAGGCTAATCCTGCGAGCCATGATCTGACCGAAGTGCGGCTGGATCTAGCCAACTGGCTTTTGTGTAATGAAGTCCAGAGGTCTTCCCCTAGCAAAGTTAGAACAAAGTAATCCTCTGAATATTAAATTCTTTCAGCATCTAAAAATGGTTTTGTGCACCCAATAGTAGCTTTTGACCTACAGAAAATATGTAATGAACCAAAAATGACGTAAATGGCCAGAGTTGTCGCACTATACATATTGCAAATTTGGATGAAATGATTCAAAGAATTCAAGTAAAGAGGTCAGTGCTCCAAATTACAATGGTTCAATGTTAGTTTACTATATTATTATTTTTTTATTTATAAATTAAATTTAGTTTTGCTGACACTGCAAATATGGAAAAGTGAAAACAAGTATGTCAAACCAGTTTAAAAATAAGTATGTAAAATCAAAGTACGGTACAAAACTGATACACATGACTTAAATGCTCTGTTGCATTGATGTATAGTTGTCTTTGATCAATAATTTTAACAAAGCTCATTAACACATTATTAACTGACTATATTAAATAACTAACATTGTGGGAGACTTTCTGTGATCATCTGAAATATTTCAACCATTAACAATCTTATTCTGACACATGTTGAGTGTGATATACATATTAAAATGTAAGACAATACAGTGTAGTAGATGCCTTTGTCTTTACAAACATGACATGTGTAAAGGAGACAGCACAAGTGAGTTTGTGAAGATGAACAGTCCAGGTGAAATGTGAGACAGTGGTTGCCTCAGGCTGAGGCCAAATTTCTCTAATCCTACACATTTAGAACAAAAGTCTTGCTGAGGGAATTCTAGCTGAGCATTGCTTGATAATAATAACAAGGTTCATTCCGGACACTCGGTAAGCTGGTCATAATGCTAGTGTCTGTAAAACTTTATGGAGCTGAGTTATTGCCGTCAGAAATCTTATAATGAAAAGACCTTTGATGTTTCTGGCTCCTATCTGCAAATATAGAGTCGGCACTATGGCTGCACATTTAATCATGTTTTGTGCAAAGTGTCACAATATTAAAACATATAAGAATCAGCCCTAAGGGGCGGGTTCAGAGTGACGTCACTTGTCTTACAGTACGTGTCATTGTTTAAATTGTGGACAACAATTTTTAAGACATTGTTTTAGTTAGAGACTGATAACAAGTGTTGAAAACTTTGTAAAGTCTTAGCACAGGCCTGTAAAATTATTACTTAAAAAAATTCTAAAAATGATATAGTTATTAATAATATAAAATTAAAATTATTTTCATATTTATGTCCAACTTTTGGTTGTGATTTTTTAATTTCTGGGTGCAGTTGACATGTCCTTCTCATCCGTTCAGAGTTTAGAAAACTGTCCGTTGGTGTGAATGAGAGTGCGAGTGGGTGTGTCTGTGTCCCACTCTGTGATTGGTTGGCCACCATTCCAGATCATGCCTCAAACCCTGAGTTACTGAGATTAAATCCCCGTGACCCAGTAATGGAAGTAATGGCAGTTCAGAAAATGAATAGATTGTTAATCTGATCCATTATATTCAATAATAAAATTGTTTTGGCCAATTATTTCTGATTAAATATTTTTAGTGATATTTCATTGTGCAGTCAGCTCATACTACTAGTGTCTATATAAACATAGCCAGTGTGTCTTAAAGTCAGTTGGTGAAGTCCTTGGTATGTTATAAATAAACTGATTTTAATGGTCATTTATGCCTTTGAATCCTGCTATGCAACCGTTTAAGGGTCTCAAAAATGTCTTTTGTGCCATTCAAAAGCAAAGAGGCCAAAAAGTAGAAACTATAAATCTACGAAGCCGAGCTTCTTTAGTTTCAGTTCCATTGACACCTAAGTTGTAAAAATGACACTGTGTTTGTGTGTGGTTATTTTGTGTGTGCTTGATGAGAGCCTGAGCTGAATCGGGGCCTGTACAGAATTCAGTAGTCATGTTTGTTATTGCTCCCACCATAAATGGTTTGAACGTCGGTAAAGTTGTCCTGGTTGTGGCTTCACAGGACTTACAAACGCATTATGTCTGGATAGAAGATAATTTAATCTGGTCTGCTGGGACTTCGCTGGACATCTGGATATTAGTCTTCAGATAAAATGTCCCCCGAAATATTTGGAGACATTAGCATCTTTAAAGGAATTCCTCATTTATTTTGCGCTTACATCGACTTAATGGTTTGAGAGTTTGTCCTGGTTTGAGGTTCATAAACTCTCTCTGTCGGAGTGTTTGCCGTTTTATTCCCTGTGCCCTGGGTGTGTGTTTGTTCATTCTGTATTTACTAAGTGTTCTTTTCTCATGGGTGAAGAGTTTAACAACGTGTGTCTGTTTGTCATTTCCCAGTCTCATTTCTGTCTGTCATTTCCCAACAATGTCAAATTTACACTTGTTCTAAATTTAAATTCCAATTTTGTCTCAATAGTGACACATTTTTGAATTTTTTTACAATTGATAAATTGCCATTTAAAATTTGCCAGTAAAACATTTATTTTACATCAAAAAATTTATGTATACAATTTATATAAAATTAATATTTAAATTTCTATAAAAATTTAGTATTTTAGTTTTTTACTCAAACAATTTGGAATATGTATGACATTTGCATCCGTACACGTGCTTCCTGAATTTGCTTGACAGACGATCTCATCTAGAAACAGTTAGGTTATTATAGGTGATTACCAGGTTCCCTCATCTAACAAAGAGGAATATTCTCAGTGTGAACAGAAACACAGCTGTCATGAGCTGGATGAGCTGGAATGTGTTTCTGTCATAACCTGCTGTAGGGAAAAACCTGCTCTTGTTTCCTTCCCCACGGCAGCGCGCTTGAAGTCGCTAAATGGATCATAAAGGTTTCACTTTTTGTTATTCCAAAAAAGCAACAACATTTTTTCTCTATATAAATTTTAATTTAAATTAATCTCAAATATATAGACTTAGAATTAATCTTTATTAATGCTAGTTAATCTAACAAAGATTAATTTACTGTACATAGTTTGTGTGTTTGAGTTTCATTTAAGTGATTGTGATTCTAATTGGATTTCCACCTACATTGGAAAACAAATAATTCAAGATTTTCCTACGTTTTCCTTTTATAGAAATAATTTACATTTTTCTTCAATTCTGAAATCATTTAAACTTTTTCTACATTCCCACATTTCTTACACTGGCATATTACATGGCCAGTAAGGCATTACTTGCTTCTGCCACTTTACTCTACTCTACTTTACTCTACAAGCAGAGTAGCCCTCTAAATTCCATTGTAACCCAGCAATACAATGACAATAAAGGCATTCTATTCTATATTTTGGAAGTATTCAATGACTCATTGAAATTTGAAGAAACTGTAGGTGAGATCTCCCTAAGCTTTCTGCAGATCATGCAGAGCTGTTGTGATCACTTGTGCTGGAATCCTGTTTGACCTGAAAGCAAACTCTGCTGTCTTTTGATCCATCGATCTTGGTAAATACGGGAAGAACTTGATGTGGAGGCTTCATTTCAGTTCTGTGGAGCATGACTGTACAACACCCCCACGCGCACACACGCGCACACATACTGATGAGAAGCAGTCTTCTGACTCCACCTGACTTGAGTGTCCTGTCTTCCAGATTTTTTACACTAATCTACATAGAAAGTGTCAGCTGGAATAATCAAACTGACAGCAACATTTCTGATGGAAGGTTCTTCTGGCCTGCGGTGTCATTTGAAGCATGGTGGTTGTCTAAGATCAGGTCCAAGTGTACGAATATCGGTTGACAGTTGTGGCCTATTGGTAGAGAGTTGGACTTCATTTACAAGTGATTGAAGGTTTGAATCCTGGGACAGAAGTGTCCTTGAGCTGGACACTAAACCCGACCTGCTCATCCTATGAGTCGCTTTGGAAAACAGCATCTGCCAAATAAATATAATATAAATAATGGCGTAGGATGGGACGCAGGTTCGGTTATGATTTGTGATTTATATGTTTTGTGTGTCTGTGAATGGGATGTGTGAATTAGAATGTAGTGATTGGCTGAAGTAGAGCAGCAGTCTCGTGTTAGCCAATCAGAAGTGGAGTAAAACGGGTCTTGAGTTCAAAGTTCACAGCAATAATGTCCAGACACGTCACATTTGAAAGCTGGAAATATTGACACTACGTATTACCTTTGTCTTGGTGACAGTAAAAACAGATTTTTGTCTAGTAAACGTACATCCAGTCAGACGTCACAGTGTCTCTCAGTGTCTGTGACATATAATTAAAAAGAAATGACCCTCGCTCCGTCTTGTTCTACAAATGAATGATAAAGCTCATTTCAGTAGAATATTGACAGCATGTTTTGTTAAACTTTTACATTTGTGAGGAAGAAATTAATTCAAGCAACAACATTGTGTGACATACAACATGAGTATATTATTTATTATTAGGAGTGTTTATTGCAGTTTTTAGTTGGCCCACTTCATTGTCAGGAATTTGTTTGCTCGTTCTGGATTGTTGAAAAAAATGATTAACTCAATTGAAACGTCAACTGTGCTTATTTTTTTTTACATAACAAAATATTGTAGTTAATTTTCTTTGTCCATTACTTTTTTGAAAAAATCAAGACCAACATACACAACATTGGGTGTTAGTACCATTTTACATTCTTACGGGTTTCAATAAATTTTATTTTTGGGATAAATCTATATTGATACATCATACTGTAAATCTCATCTCAGAATTGTTTTATAATTTATCATAATATAGTAATATCTCCAAAGCCACATTACATAATGTACACAACAAAATAGATGCAATAAACATTTACTGTGCATGCTACAAATCATAAACTAACTTACATCGAATATTTATACTTAGAAATGAATAATTCATAAAATAAAAACTGTATTTTTTTTAGGATGACAATGGAGATATGGAAAATGATAATGGTCATACTTTTTGGATAATAATTTAGATTTAATTAAACGTAAACTATTTAATTATAATAATTAATTAATTATCTAACACCTTTTTATGTTGTTTGGAAAAACAAACANATAGTAAACTTAAAAAATATGAATTGAATTGTCATGTGTTTGTATTTGTTTTATACCTTTTATTTCACAATATCATTCAGGAATCCAAAATGTCTTGATAGTCTGAAGTAAAGTATTATAATGATTTTTATATGACAAATTGCTCTGGCATTGTGCTTTATCAGCAAGAATGCTGCTGCAATCAACTCAGTTATTGTTTGTTAAATGTGAGTATTAACCTAGATTGTAAGAGCCATTACTCTTCTCATTTTTCAATGTCAGTAGTTGCAATGGCTTTCATGCAATAATCAAATATTCAGTTTGTTCACCAAAAAGTGTTTAGTCAACAAAAATAATTAAATCAACAATTCACAATAAAGAAATCAGCAATGTCTGAGATAAACGTACGACAAAGGCTTTATTGTTCGGATCTTTTACAAGAATTGTAAATCCCAACCACAGTTTCGGCTCTGAGTTTCATATTTGTCTAATAGTTCAGACTGTCCTAAATCATTTGCAGTGTTGGTTTTAGGAATTCTGTGTAAGACAGGTTCATACAGGCAGGATACTGAGGACTACAGAATCTCTGTCTCTTTTCTTTGTGTGCGTTTGGAATTCAAAGAATTTTCAGCATCTCTAACAGGGTGTCTTACTTTAATAGCAAATCTAATTTTAACCTTGATTTTTTTTTATCAATTGTGTTTTAGTCATTATTATGGGGTTGTTTTTGTTCATCTTTATTTTATTCATCTACCAGTATTTTTTATTTTCATTTTATTTTATTGTTTTTCTTTAATTGTTTTTTGTTATTTCTTATCTCAATGTCTTCTGTCTTTTCAAATTCTGTAGCCTGTGTGCAAATCTTTAACGGCTTTACACTAGTACAAAATGGATATTTCATTGCTAAGCTATTTTACTGTGCACGTAAAATGTTGTACCAGGCTCTTCCCCCGCACCTAGTTTTAACTTTAGTCGAAGTGAAGATTCATAGTAGTGAAGTAGGACTCTAATCTAATCTCAAGCTTAAGTGTGAACTGGCTGGACCTTGAGGTGTGGCTGTAATAAGCAGATTATGACGTTGATAGTGGACCTAAAAGCATGAAGCGTCATGTGCCGCCGTGACCTCAGAGGTCAAAGGTCCTGTCTGGAAATCCGCCTGCATGTGCTGTCTCATGACAACAAGCACTTAACTGCACAGATTCCACGGTCTGTGAGCAGGCTGTATTTTTTTTCTTTTGACCTTCCTTTTCTTGTGTATTTAGGTTTTGTGAGTATTTTTAATATGTTCCCACCAGTGGCAGACTTTATCAGATGGACTAACATTTCAAAATCATGAATCCATATTGGACGGCACGGTGAGAACCTTTCTGACAGCAAGAAGGTTCTGTTTGAGACTTGAGGTGTGTTTGCATGGGTTTCCTCCATGTCTCTGGGATCCTCCCATACTCATAAAACATGCGCTTCAGGTTAATTGGCATTAAAAAATAATAGGTGTAAATGGATGTCCCACTATGTGATTGGATGTCCCACTCATATCTTTTAGAAGATTTGTATGAGATAATAATATTTCACACACGCATGTTGTCTTTTGCATTCATGTTTTGATTTTGGTTAAACTCATGCATTGCTTTATATGACCGTTTTTTGCTGTAGTTTGTGCATAGTTTGAAGTTCACAAAATGAAGTTACGACATTTGCATTTGCCTTTTTTTTTTACTGAATTATGCTAAACAGTTGCTGACTGTTTATTATTACCTGAATCAAATGTTCTGCGTGTTTGCTTGACATTTAGGATAGATTCACTTTTATTGTCGCTTTCTCAGCTGTTTTTAATTAATCTTTTTGCTCAAACGCTTTAATCTTTGCTAAAACGTTATTGACGAGAGTGATTCATTACACATTTCACAGTTGATTTATGCATTTTAATGTCTCCGTTCAGAATTTTTGCTTTCCTGTAGCTGTCTGTAAAGCCTGACTGCATACATGTAAATTTAAGTTGCAAAACTCTAGAAGCTTAGAATATTCATCGCCAGATCAAAGATTTTTACCAATTTGTGAATGATGTGGCACATTCCATATCGAGAGTGAGACATTTCACAGTCAGTATTGAGGCTCTCTTCTTTTTAAAGGACCCTTTGAATTAAAAAAAAAAATCAGGAAGCATGTTTAGGTGTTGTATTTTAATATTTAAAACACACACACACACACACACACACACACACACACACACACACACACACATGCACACCCTTTTTTTTTTACTTGAAAGAATGTTTACTTGACATCTGCCCTAACCACATCGGTTATTTCCTGCAGATTGCATAGGGGTTAAACAAGATATGAGGAAATGAACAGTTAACAGAGCAGCTCTAGATCTCATTTAAATGCAAAAATAATTGAATAGTTGTTGAAGTATTTTTAATATAAAAAGCTGTTTTCACAAAGCATTTGATATTTTGGATCTGTGGCAACTGATATAAATCACACTCTCTGTCAGTCCGAAAAAATCAGCACTTAATAGTGCACACAAATGAAAAGTTTAGGCTTTTCTATAATTTCCTTTATAATAATACATAATGCGATATTATTAAAGTAATGCACTTTTCTGCAAGTCTGCTCTCAAGTGTGTTTTGCTCTGCATTTCTTGCCAAACATCAGTATGTATACCTGACGAAAAACTCAAACGAGTGGAAAAATCAGTCAGACGCAAAAGTAGGAATTGCCTTTAGTAAAAGAGCAGCTTCGATAGTTTTCAGTGAGCTGGTTTGATCTTTTTGCTTATTTCTTGAATTGTGTCGCAGTTCTGGTTTGTGTTGCATACATCAAGGCAAACATAATACATAGAAAAAAAAAATTTTTAAATTTGCTTTTAGCAAATATATATATACACTAAGGAAAAATCTTCATCTTTTGCACAACTTCTTTTGTTTGTATGTTAACTGGTCTTGTAAATATTAACTACAGTATCTGAGTAGTTGAGTCAGTTATGTAGTCGTCTCTAAGTGCAATTGATGTTTCTCTACCTTCTTCTAACTGTTACCANAAAAAATTTTTTTTAAATTTGCTTTTAGCAAATATATATATACACTAAGGAAAAATCTTCATCTTTTGCACAACTTCTTTTGTTTGTATGTTAACTGGTCTTGTAAATATTAACTACAGTATCTGAGTAGTTGAGTCAGTTATGTAGTCGTCTCTAAGTGCAATTGATGTTTCTCTACCTTCTTCTAACTGTTACCAATAGCATCAAGGAGAAAAATAACATCACATAGCATTCAGTATAATAAAAATGTTTAGTATGCTAAACATTGCATGTGAAAGTATGTGTGTGATATTAAAAAAAGAATTATGAACAATACATTGTTCTTAAACGGGTAAATAATTCAAAACGTCCTAAACTCCTTTTTCACTATGTAGTCTTCTGTTTTGCTCTAGTTGTCTTGAACACACAGAACCACTTTTAGGAATGTTTGGTTAAGTCACGGTTATTGCTCAAGCCTTCGTGTCTTTTCCTGTAATCTCACCATCTCCCAGAAATTGTGTACATGCTTATTTTTCAGTTGTAAAATGTGCAAATGATCTAAGCATAAACCTACATTTACAGTACGTTTATCATGTATTTGTTTCATTGTTATTTTCGGAATTGACAAAATACTAATGTTTTATATACATTTTAAATTCTGTTTAAGTTCAGGCAGATTGATGCAAACTAGCTGCACAGACAAATATCAAAACACAACACTACTGTTATCACACAGTAATAGTCACAGACAGTTAAACATGAAAGCTCACACACACTCACAGACACACGTGTGCGCTTCTGCTCTGGTGTCCAAATAATTACATTTAAAAACTCATCTGTCCAAAAAACATTATTCCAGAAGACATGTTCTTTGTGAATATTCTCTCTGGCAAATGTCCCTGTTATTTATTATGCAGGCTAATCACCCCTAAATGTTCTTATTTTTCCCACATTGTAGTTAGATTAGTCTTATTTATTTTTTTATTTTTAACTGTTCTTTTTTTTTTTTTTGCTCTGTTTAAAAGCTCTTTTGAAATCCCTTTGTCCTTCACTGTACGTATATCACCATGATATACAAGTTTTACAGTTTCCACAGTGTAGTCTTGAAGTATCAAGATTTTTGTGATATCAAAAGATTGCACATTTCTATCACAAATGTAAAAGATATTTGTAGCCTTAACCCTAACCTCTTCTATACTTTTTTATTTTAATGATGCGTTTTCCAGCCATACTGTAATTGACCTGGTGGACATACTGAGCGGAGGGGGTCACGTTTGGTCAACTGTAGACAATCTTGATAGTGTCATAACTCGTGTTGGTCAGCAGAGGACAGAATAGAGAATGGTTCTGTAATGCAAGGTTTTATTTTCATCTGTCATAAACGTTCAGCCATGCTACTGGAATGATTGATGATGTTCACAGGCTCAAAAACAGAAACCAAAGAGCAGAGCTTTGCTTCTCAATTACATTGTTACTATTAAAGAAAAGGCTAGTTGTTATTAGTGACTTCACATTTGTGGAATAGTAAGTGGATCTCGTACTGTGATGAGTACGTAATTGTACGACATTGTTGAATCAGTGGCTGTCACGTGTGGTTTTAGAGAACATGTCAACATTTCCACAATGATGGTGAGTGCGCTACACAAACTAAAGCTCTAAAGCAGTAGCTTTACGGCTGTGTCTTTAGGTTCTCAACTCCTTTGTCCCTTGTGTAACTTACACAGACATTTTTATAACTGGAGATATATTGTGCAATACCACATATGCTTACTTTGCCTTTCCCTTTTACTGCTTATCACATGCTGTGCAGAGTGGAAAATCAGATCACATGATGCTTAGTAGCTTCTAAGCTGGTTATTCCTCTCTGGAGGATAAGTCGGAGCATGAGGTTATTGTTTTGGGTGATGATGAAAGCAACGTGCTGATATTCCATTTGACCTTCAGTTCTCCAGAATTCATGAACAACTGCATAAAAAAAGTAAATCTGAAAAATATTCTAATAAATAACACCTAGACCTGGTGTGTTTGTGTTCACACACCCGTACACAGTGACACTGGACCGCAGCTTCCACCCAAAAAAACACCAGCAAAACTTAATATTAACGATATACAATATGTCTCACATATAAATTGCAAAAGTATAATACCAAACAAAACACATTGAAAGCATTACACATGGCTAAGATTTTTGTCATCTATTTTAGAAATAGTTCTGGGCAGCTCAGTGCGTACAGTCACAAGAAGAGGGCGATACTGAGTCAGGATTGACATCAACATCAACAAAGCATTCTGGGATTTGAAGTATTATAGAGACACATGCTGTATAATGTGCATTCTGTGGACAAGAGATTGACACCTATGATATAGGTAAAAGAAAAGGCTGTTTGTCATTGTATATTACATTTTACATACAGTTTATATTTGTATTTTATATTTGTATATTCAAACACACAATTGCTGATCAATCATCTGTTGTGTATTCTAATAGCATGAATCATTTGTGTCAAGGCCCAATTATACAATTAAACCCGGCCAGCAAGATTCTTAAATATGCAGCTGTTATTTCTGGTATTAATGTTTTGGCAATGTGAAGCGCTGATAACTATCTTTACTACAGACTATTTTTTCTATAGCCTTAAGTGTTTTAAGGTGCAGTACATTTAAAAAAAAATTGGGATTTTAAGTGCACCATATATTCCGAAAAATATGATAATCTAGAATAATTTTCCTAAATGTTTTGTCCATTCTTATGTGGAAATGTTTAGTTTTAGTATGTTTTAAAAATGATCTACATCTCACAGTTCACATTCTGAGAAACTACTGCCTTGTATGGCAAAGAAACTAAAAGCTTAACTTGTTATATAAAGTGCGTTTACAGAATCCTTTGACAAAAACAAAAAAAATTCTTTGTGTTGTGTTCACTGACTGTCAAGCTGTCCTGTCTAGTAAGTTTCTTTATATAGCCTGTGTAGACATCTACTGTAGCCTATGGTAGACAAATTGCTTCACTTGCTCCTCTTTTTTGTAAGTCGCTTTGGATAAAAGCGTCTGCCAAATGGCTGTAAAGTAAAAAAGTAAAACATGCATGTGTGAAATATATTTGTATGACAAATTAATGTGTCTTTATGTAACCCGGACCAAACAAGCGCTTGAAATTGCAGTGATCAGATGTTGCGCTTAAACTGAGCAACTTTCCTATCTTTTGAATAGGATTAAAAACAAGACCGAAGACTGATGTGCAGATAAACAAATCCTGCAGTTAAGCGACGTGCACTTACGAAGAGCCGACTTTATATATGCAATAAGTAATTTATTTTCTTATCCGACAAGAGAGCAGTAGCTTTTCCTGCTCTTTATTGGTCAGTTGTAATCAACATTTCATTCAATTCTTCAGACGCTGACAATTGCTTTATCGTCTCGATTGCCTCTCTCTCTCTCTCTCTCTCTCTCTCTCTCTCTCTCTCTCCCCTCCCTTTTCATGTTTGGCTGCTGGGAAGAGAGCGTGTGTCTCCCATCAGCACCATTATGAGAGACGCACCAGTGAATGACCAGAGCTCTCTGTGGTGGTCACGGAGAGGTGGGTGAGGAGCAGCCCACAGCTCTCCAAACACACTCCAATACAGACTCTCTCGTTCTTCCTCCCTGTCTCCCTCACCGTGACCTGTGGCTTGTGGTGGAGATTAAAAGGCTGAAGTGCTGTGTGAACCACAACAAGTCTCAACCTATTTGTGTTGGCAATTGAAGAACGAGAGGGGCAAGTCATTAGGGAGACGTTTCTTTAGATTAGGCTTTTCATCACTGCTCTATAAATGCTGGATTAAATGAGGGGATCTTTTCTACAAGATGAACGAAGAAACCAAGGAAAAAGGGAACAGCAAGAACGTTCAACGCAAGAAAAAGGGAAAAAAGGTACTGAGATTTCCTCTTTCTTTCCTTGGTTTAAGCGCTTCCTTTGGTTTTTAGTTTGGTTTAGTGTTAGTGTACAAGGCAGTGGAGATGTGGAGGAAGCGTCTCTATTGTTCTGGAGATGCTGGAGGGGTGTGTTTAGAGTTTCATGGGTTTGTTTTGGAGCTTGTTCATGGTGCACTTTGGAAAGAAAATGCAGGTAGAATCCCAGTCCCAAGAGACCGGATCCTACAGTGGGTTTTTCCCTATGTTGTACTCTTCTTTTCTCTCTTTTTGAGTTCAGGTTTTATAGACAAAAATCTTGGCAACATAGATATGACATTTTCCTAGGCTCAATTGTATTTAAATTCAATACTTATCTACAAAGTACTTTTTATCTTACTCGTTATATATTTTTCTAATTGCTTTTTGTTCCAAATCATTTTGTTTTTCAGGACGTACTGTGCATCCAGTGAATGCTTGTGATTGGATACTAAGACTGATGTAATTGATTATAATATCTTTAACACTCCTCTTTTGTCTGTCTGTCTGGGCTTGTGTCTTCCTCCACCCACTCCGTCTATTCTCTGCTCATGCAGTATAATCTCTTTAATTGTGACCATTGAAAGTTTTGGCAGAAGCTGAATCTGAGTCAGCGTTGGGTGGAAATGCAGGTCAGCCTGCCTCACTATTTTAAAGTGATTTAGAGAATCTGAAGATTTCCCCCTTTTTTGGCGTAACAGATGCTCTCCTTTTTTCATTTTGTCATGCAAAGACAGCAGGGAAATACTCCAACAGTTTTTTTGCTCAGCAAACCTGTTGCTATGCACTCTGGGCTTCATTGAGACAATAATGATGAGGTTTGGAACACATTCACACTGTTTTGTTGTAGACTACTTCTCCCATTGTTGTGCCTAAAATTGTATTCTGTATTTTTTGTGCTTTGGGTTGGTGTACTTTACTCAGCTGTGAGTATATATTTAAAATATAGTAAAAAGTATGAAGCACATGAATCTAGGAAGTATTCTTGCTAATATATATTGAAAAAAATATTCCAGAATTTAAGTTTTAAACGGAGGGAAAACAGGGAAACAAAGGGAAAAAAGCGCAACACACCTGTCGCATCTAAGTCACTCATGATCCGATCAATTGCTCCAATTTTATTCTACATAAGTGAGAGAAAACTGGACACAATTTAATTTACTACAAGTATTGTGCCTGGTTTCTTTTCTGGCTTTAACTCCTCGTATGATAATAATAATTTTTGAAAGACTTAAAATAGCTATAACTACATTTAATAGCTTTTAGAACTATAAAATAATAATCAATAATAATCTAACAATCCAGTGAATAATTATTTGCCAGATAATTTGCCAAATAATGATCGCTATCATTTCAGCAGTGGTGAGTAGACGACTCAAACCCTACAACAGCTGCTCTTTATTTATTACAGGCAGTTGACATATATCAAAACATATAGACGTATAAGTAGAGCTAACACTTTCTCTCTTGAAAATGGAAACAATGTACACAATTTGTAGTGACTCAACACGCTTTGAAGATTTTCTGTACGTATCTCCTCTGAGAGAATGGCTGGCCTGTGGAAATTAAGCTCATATTTGGCCGAATGAAACAGGGAAAATATTACACAAGTGTGGACCTTGACTATTGCACATTTTTCTACTCCAGACTTTTCTTGTTTTCAGTAAGATTCAGGTTTTATTAGCAAAGCCATTTCAAACCGCCATTTCCATTTCATAGCTCTCAGTCAAGGAGACCCCATAGGAGGATGGTTTTTGGGTCACTGGCTGTGAACAAGTCTTTCTCTTCGCTTTAGAGACAGAGGGATGTCTGGGAACTTGGGAGCCTGAATCATTGGCAGGTGGATGTCTAATAAATGTTGCCATAGCAACCAGCGGCATGGCAAGGGACGGAGAGTGTTCTTGTTTATGTGTCTGCTCTCAGGAAAACCTGTGGATAAACGCAGTGTCTGTTTCATTTCCCTCGTTGGTTTTGCATAAGCTGTTCGTCTGGTGGGATACATCAAAGAAATTAGAAGAAGCCTATTGACGATAAGTTGTCTGAATTTCAATATCATAACTACAGTTGTCAGTAGATTAGGACAACTTTGTGCATTTTGTGTGTTGTTAATATTATTAAACTTGGACAGAGCAGTCACTACACAGAGTCTGGAACTCTCTGTCTGGTGTTCACTTCCCCAGACTCCTGTTTTAAATCGAAATAGACGGTTCGTTAAATTGTTAACGGTCGGATGGATTACAGTATCTCCTCATTTTATGTGGTTGTTAGGTTTTAAAGAATCCTGTAAAAACAACTCCATGAGATTTATGGAAACCGCAACAAACATGTTTTGTTTTAATTGTTAAAGCGTTAAATCGTCCTCTCACACTCTTTGCTTGCCGCACAACAGGCTGGAAGACTGAAGAACAATTTGCAGGTCACTTTCTCAAGCTGCTGAAGACTGTTCTGCAAGAGAAGACAGA
>SOMO01000092.1:427826-446474 GCA_028128575.1 Paedocypris carbunculus
ATACCTAATGAGTTATTCTCAATACAAAATTCAAATGAGTGTGTGAAAGGCAGTACTAATGAGTTTATGATATGGTTGGTGCACAATTGTGCAAGCGGCAACGCAAAACTTAGCGTTAGCTTTGTGCTCACTTTGGACACAGAGAAACACACAAACTCAGACGCTCAGAGAAAAAAAAAATGTTGATACCAATTCAGGAGTCCAGAAAACTGCAATCAGCGTCAGTGGGAGTGGCCTGTGATATGAGCACCTGCTTTTAATTTGTGGTAATTAATTATTTGATGTAGAATTTTGTTTAACGTTTTATTGTTCAAAGTTACATGAAGAAAACACATGTGCCCAGTTTTGTGTGTCCTATCATTACTTAGCATGATTTTGGTACATACCTTTTCTACTATGGTTTTAATGGCAATTAGTTATTAGGAGGATATTTTGGAGGATAAATTAGTATGTCATAGCTACAGGTTATTGTTTCCGTTAGGGGAAAGCCGGAGTGATCATTGTCATCATCTCGTGTGCATTATAAAATAACGCTGTCTGTTATGCAGAAACACAAAGCTGGTTAATCCAGTTATCATGTGTCCGTCTGGAGCCTCTCGCCTTCACCTGTGCAACACACTCAGAACCGGATTGGTTACATTACTATCCAAATCTTCAGAGCTCCTCCCACCAAAACCAGCAGGTGTTTTGTATTACCTGTGGTTCCTTGACCTGGTTCCTTTATTCATAACAGAAGAGTTTCAAGGCGAGAACCTTTATTTCCGATCTCCAGCAGACAACATGGAGGAAACTGGAGAAGGTACACAGGATCCACCCAGAGACAACAATCTGGAGCGCTTTACGCATTTTAAAAAGGCAGAATTTGAGAACGACTGGGATAAAATAGCTGAACGAAAGTTTGGTCGAGTGTACAAGGTGAAGCTAAAACTGTGGCGGGAAACGTGCGCCATCAAGACCGTCACCACCGATTACAGGTACGGATAGTCGCCGTTGTCATAGTAACTGTAAATATGATGCATGCGATTCATTTGTTTTCTTGGTGCCATTCCGCTCTGGATTATTAATAGTCTTCATTTTCCGATAGGACTATGATACATATGTCGAAAATCTGCAGAGTGAAATTCAATTATTTAATTTCCATTTATGGAATAAGCAATGATCCACCTGGTCTAGTGATGGAATATATGAGCAAAGGATCCCTGGATCATCTCCTCAACAGTCACATCTTAATGTGGCCTAAAAAATTCCAGATGATCCATGAGATGACGATGGGAATGAATTTCCTGCACAGCATGAAGCCACCAATCCTTCATCTTAACTTGAAACCGTCCAATATTCTTTTTGATGATCACCTTCATGTCAAGGTAGAGCATGGACTACGTCTTTAGAGCATGTTACGGAATTAATTTACACAAAACGTTTTTTTGACCCATTTGACTTTCTTATGAGCAATTATTTCATCTCTCTTTCTTGAAGATATCAGATTTTGGTCTCGTTCAGTGGGACGAGTTCTCCAGCAAGATGGAGTTCATTGAGCACCTGACGGCTCGAGGGAACATGCACTATGTTCCTCCAGAGATCTTTTCTCAGAATCCGGAACCTCCCGGAACAAAGTATGATGTGTACAGGTGAGAGTTCGTGTTTTCAGGCGTATTACTTAATAATTTCGCACTTTGAAATGTCAATATGTTCTTCAAAGAATAATAACATATTCCCCTGCTGCAGCATTTCCATCATCATGTGGGAAATTCTCACTCAGCAGCGCTCGTACCAAGGTTAGTCTTGCTTTTTAATTCTGTGTTCAGAAAAATATTGGTATCATATAATCTGTCAACAAATTAGAGATTTAAAAATGGGCAATTTCAACAAGATACAGTGAGGGAAACCACTCTACTATGCTAGTTATAGCATACTACTTGTGTAAGTTGCACACTAACACCAATATATACATTTTCTATGGCGTGTTTACAGTATATGAACAGTAAGAGACACAACAATGGCACAAAAAAGTAAGAAAGACATTTGAGTAACTTATTTAAGTTAAGATGCTTTTCTTGCTTATTTGTGAATGATTTGTGAATTGATTGTGAACTACACGCAAATAAAAAATTACCTGTATGTTTTTCTCTTTTTGAGAGCATGCACATGTTTGTTTTAACGTTAATGGGCACAACCTGCCAAGTTTGAGAACCACTGGACTAGGCCACCCCATGACCTTATGTCCTTCTTTTCAAGCAAGTCTATTGTTGCCTTGGGCATGTATTCTGGATCATTGTCTTGCTGAAATATCTAAACACGACTTATTGTCGCATAATTTATGTGTTTTTTCTATTTAAAAAAAAATATCGCACCAACTTTTTGCACTGAGAAGAGTCTGGAATCTGAATTGATTGCTTCGGTAGCCCTTTAATATAAGCTATAATGCTCCCAACACCAAGGCTGACCTGTCAAGTTCTTATTGTCTTCATGAAAATGCAAATTATTTATAGTTTGCATTATTAATGGTTTGTAATGCATTTCTCTGCATTTGTTTTGTTACTGTTCTCTCACTGTTCATCTGAGGTTGAACAAATATTTAATAATAATTGTTAAATTAATAGACTGAATAGATTTCCTTAAATGTAAAATAATATATATTTGTAATGCATTTTATTCTTAAACATTTAATGCTCAAGAGAAGAAAATCCGTTTGATGTTCTATTCTGTGACTAAACTAATCAAAAAAGATGTTCTTTAATATCGTCAAGCACAAGAAACAAATGGATTTTGCCTTTTTACATTATATTCATTATTTCACGCTTGTTTAGTGGCAACAAAACACAGGCAATTTGCAGTAATCTTCTTGTCACAGGTCTGAGTATGACAGAAATAATAATCCGGGTTTCATCTGGAAAAAGACCCAGCATCGAGAACTTTCCAGAAGACAAGCCCCCCGAGTGTGACGAGATGATTGATGTCATGCAGCAGTGCTGGCAACAAGACGGCAACCAGCGCCCTGCATTCTCTGGTAACACACCTCCATCTTCTTCTTGTTTCTGGTAAATGAGGACGGAACTAGTTCTTTAATACGGTATGTACAGACAGAAGGGATTCTTGTCCACATAGTGTTTCTCTTAAATTGCATTTACACCCAAAACCGCTGACCTTTCAGCTCCAGTGCCATTGCATCTTCATCAGATACCTTAAATCAAAATTCTAATCAAATTACTTGATTAACTGGCTTCGGTGAAGAACGTTAATCTTCATGGTACGTATGTGTGGAACCATCAGCATGCTTTAAGCTACTTCTGCTGTATTGGGTTTTTTTTCTCATAGCAGAATTTGATTATGCATGGACATCAGATTACGAAAAAACGCAACGTGATTAGTAGTTTCAGTCATCCGCGTTCCATTTTTATCTCTCATTATGCACGGGCCAATTAAAATACTGCAATAAAAGCCGCTGCCAATCACTAGGACGTTTTCACGTTGAATGTTGAATGAAAATGCTCGGCTTTCCAAAGTGACATTCAGTGGCATCATCTCCATGTTCCCCCAGAGACCGTTCGCTGGACTGAAGTTCTCAGTGAAGTCCTGAAAATCCCAGAGACCTTGTCACGTGGGGAGATAAGGAAGAGGATGACTGAGAAGGTTCAGCCAATTGTAAGTGAGACCCCCAGAGCATGTTAAACACACACCTACACACTGTCAGCACGTACGGTCTTAGAGAGAGTTATACTAAGACTCAAACGAGATCAGCTTACATTTTTTCCCCACATTTTCACAAAAAAAACTGCTGAGTCGTAGCTGATATTTGTAGGATTTAATTGTTCTGTAGAAGCATTGGAAGTGTTATATTAATAGGGTAATTTGATACAAAAGTGGTGTGTGTGGTGCTGTACTACTATGTAAAGCTTTGAGAAGACCCTGTCTTGTAAGGCACCAAAAATGAATTACAATGAATTATTATTATTATTATCACTAATATAATAATAATAATAATGATGATAATAATAACAACAATAATAATATTATTCGTTTTATTATTGTTTTTTGGAAATATAATTATGCTCGTCTGGAATCAATAGGATGAAGAATTACTTTTTTCAATGTGGTTTCTCCAAAATGTATATTTTCATTTACATAACTTGTTCTTGTACTATCTATTTGTACAGTTCTTGGAGCTTCTGAAAATACTTTGGATTTAAATGTGTTAAATTGGGATATTCAGTTTGGTTTGTGAACATTACAAGGCTGTACAATGTGGTTCTCACAATCATTGACATCTTCACATTACATCCTATTTCATCAGCTGTTATTCCAGTAGATGTAACACAAATTTACCATCTCTTTCCCTCAGGCTCCTAAAGCGAACTCACCAGGCAAGTGTTATTAATATTTCAAGTCTACTTTTGATTTTGTTTGTGCATATGTCAGCTTTCTACACCATTTCATGATGGTTCCTTTCAGACAAATGCAACAAAAGTATCCAGTCGTTTCTCATAAAGAAAGACTTTGCGAACTTTAAGAATTCGCTACGGAAAGAGCACGTGTCCATGCTCTTTGAGGACAACAATTCTCTTCTTCACCATGCCGTGGCCAGTGGAGACATGGGAAGTGTGCAGATGGTCCTGGATCTGGGGGCTTCGGTGAACTGCCAGAGTGTAAAAGGCTACACGCCGCTCATCATCGCCGTTCTGCACAAGTTTTATGAGATCTGCAGCTTGCTGACAGGATGTGGGGCCGACGCCAGACTCAGTGATGGTGACCAATGGACCGCGCTACATTTCTCCGCTCAGGCTGGTGATGACAGAGCCACCCGCCTTTTGCTAGAAAATAAAGCCAGAGTGGACGCCAAAGAGAAGGACGGATGGACGCCTTTGCATTTGGCTGCCCAGAACGGCTACGAGAACATTGTGAGGATTTTGCTTCCACGCTTGGACGCTGTGGATGAGCAGGAGCATCAGGCTGGACGAACGGCTCTTCACGTTGCTTGCCTGTACGGACACGTGCAGATCGCAAAGCTCCTGCTTTCCAGGGGAGCAGATGTTAACAAAAGTGACAAATTCCAGTCCACTCCCCTACATCTGGCGGCGGATGAAGGACACTTCAGGGTGGTGCGTCTGCTGGTGAACAGCAGGGCCGATGTGACCAAAGTCAACGAAAACCAATACAGCCCTCTACATTTCGCCGCCCTGAAAGGCTACACGGGTATCTGCCGCATTCTGTTGAGCAAGGGGGTCGACCCGGATGGCAGAACCCATCAGAACTGGGCACCCATGCACCTGGCGTCCCTCAAGGGTCACCCTGAGACGGTCCTCATGTTGGAGGAGAACCACGGCTCGATTGACATCCAAGGCAAGGATGGATGGACGCCACTGCACCTAGCCTGCCATCACGGGCAAGAGGAAGTGGTTTCGGTGCTGCTAGCCGCGGGTGCCGACCCAAACCTGGCCGAAGACAGTAGTTGGACGCCTCTTCATTTAGCGTGTAACCGAAGCTGCTTCTCCAGTGTGATGCAGCTGATTTCCCATCGAGCTAATGTGAATGCCCAGAATAACAGCCAGTCCACGCCTTTACATTTGGCTGCTCAGCTCAGCAACACCCCCATTATCAAAGCTCTGCTGATGAATAATGCACAGCGAGGCTTGTTGGATTCTAAAGGATGCACTGCTTTAACCTTGGCTCAGCGCTGTAACAACACCGACGCCGTGCAGTTACTGGACAGCTAGCGCATTGGTGGAGACGGAGAGCGCGAGGCGTGTTTGGTGACAGATAACTCGGCCATTAGAAAGAGTGGCACATTGATTTCTGCTATTGATTTCCTTCTTCTGCAAAGCCTGGTCGCATGAACACAGTCGCCGCTGGTTCTGATTTATTCCAGGAATTGAACGCCTTTGTTTGGCTTTGGTTAGGAGCCCAGATGTTGAATTTATTTTATTTTTTTAAGAGTACTGTAGTAGTATTACGTATTTTAAAATAGAGTAGATTCAGATTAACCGGGCCAGATCCACCAGGTCAGACCATTTTGGTCCCTATAAGTGGCTAGTCCCATTAAGCGACATGTTCTTGTCTTGGCACAATATGATGAGACGAACTATACATAACTTGAAAATACTCTCTCGTGTTTGGTCGTGTTAGATGGAATTTTGACCCGCATAAGCAAGCCATGCTTGCTGACATACTATTGTATGCTTTAGTAATAGGACTTCTTCAGGATTTGTTCTGAGCAACCAGTGTCGACTCTACCAGCATGCAGAGAAATGCATTTTGAGACCCAGTTTTGGTTTTCTATAGTGCTCTGTTGGCTTCTGTTACTTGTTTGTTAAATTAATCCTCCAATTATTTGGCATTGTGATATTTAATCAAAGCTTACTCATTTATTAATATCCGCTCTTGTCACAGCGGTTGTGCTGGCCTAGAAAAATGCTCGAACAAAGCTAGACACCGTTTCGGTATTTCGTTTAAAACTGTGTCATGCTGTAGGTCAAAAATAGACGGTACAATATTTATGAGAGAAGGAATTATGTCATTGGATTAATGCTCCAGAGATGAATGAATTCAGCAAACACTCTTCGGCATTCACGTGTGTGTGTGTGTGTGTGTATGAGTATGTAATTTGAAGAATCTCAATTATTTGTGGCATTTGAATGGAATGTTGCTGTTGCTGTCACAGACTAAAGCCGAAGAACCTGCTTGACGGCATGTTGCTCAATTCTCTGCAGACTCATAATTTTCTTTTCAGACTACTTCTTACAACTAAAACACAAACAACAGGCATTTAATAGTATCTTTCTGATTTTTTATTTTTTTATTTTTCCTGCTTTTACGTTTATGCTTTTTTTTTGTCTGTCTTTTTACCTCCTATGAATACATCTCTCTCTCTCTCTCTCTCTTTCTCTATGGCAATCAATCAATCAACCAATCAATAAATCAATCAATCAATCAAGCAATCAAGCAACCAAATTAACCAATCGATCTCTCTCTATCTTTTACTCCCTCATTCACTCACTCTGTTTTATCTCTCTGTCTTTCCTCCATCTATGCCCCCCNTCTCTCTCTCTCTCTCTCTCTCTCTCTCTCTCTCTCTCTCTCTCTCCCTCCCCCAATGACTGAAATACAAAATTTCACATTCCCAAAGCATGGTGCAAAAACAAAGATGCATGAATCGATTCATAACATCGATTCATATTGTCGAAACCTTCAAATAACAGGTTTGCAATATGCTAAGATCATCCATTTCACAAACTGCAGTGTGGTGTGAGTTTTGGAGGATTCCGAGCTGAACATCAGAGTCGCGCTCTTTAACAAGGTTCTTACTCTTTTCTTCCCTCCAGTGAACGTGTTAATAAAACATCAATAGCTGCCGAAGGAATCTGAACGTAAGCATCCCATTATCAGCCAGCGCCGTTTGCTCTGCAGCCTTTCTAATGTACGGAACATGGCACTGTCAATATCTCATTAAAGTCTGCATAATAGCAGCGGCGAGGATGAAAACATCTCGCACGCGTGACGTGTTGCTGTAATCCGCACTGATGTGCTGATATGATATTAAACGCTTTTCTGGCATGTAACGGCAGGATTCCCGCGCTCGTCTCCCGGGTTTCCTTTCTTTCTGTGTGCTGGGAATCAGAGAGAACGACGCGTGAGACGTTGATTCTGTCTTCCTGTTCGTCTATCGCTTTTTGGTTTATGTGTAAGAAAAAAAAGAAAAAAGTACTTTTTTATTTTTTCATATTTTACCGGAATCTGCATTCCTTTATTGTGTGTGTGTGTGTGTGTGTGTGTGTGTGTGTGTGTGTTGTTATGTGTTGAGTGTGCCTATGCCATTGTCTAAAAGTGTGCTTGAGTTGTGTGTGTGTGTGTGTGTGTGTGTGTGTGTCTGTAGGTGTGTTCAGTCAAGGGTGTGTTTGTTGGGTTTTATGTGTGTTGGTGCTGTATGTATGTCAACGTAAGTATGTCTGATTGTGTGTGTTTGTGTGTGTTATTCATATGTTTGTGTCCATATGAATGTGTGTTTAGAGTCTGTGGTCAACAAGTGTGTATGATCAACATGTGTGTACTGTATGTGTGTGTTGTCTACATGTGTTGAGAGTCTGTTTATCATGTAATTTCATAAAGTGTGTGAGTTTGTGTGTGTGTGTGGGGGGGGGGGGTTGTGTAGGTGCTGTCTACATGTGTTCAGTGGGTATGGTCAACAAGCGTGTGTGTATGTGTGTTGTCAACATGTGTTTAGTGTGTAAAGTAAACAAGTGTGTGTATATGAGAGTGCATGTTTATTGCGTAAGGTCAAGAAGTGTGTGTGTGTGTGTGTGTGTGTGTGTGTGTGTTTCCGTCTGTGTGTAAATGTGTAGGTGTTGTTTACATGTGTTTGTATTATGTGTTTTATGTGTTGTCTTTTGAAATCAGAGGGCCAGTGTTGAATGAAATGCACTTTTGTGTTTGCGTGTGCTGTGCATGTGTGTGTTATACCAACCGTGTATGTTGACTCATGTTTTGTCATCACCTTATATTTTATGTACCTAACACACCACTCTCAGAAAGCACTGTACTCTTTTACGCGTCAAAAGCCAAAGTTGACTTGACCGTGACGGGGCAGAATGAGCCCACCTGCAATCCTTTGGTGGGTTTCCAGACTTCGGATTGGCAAAAACCTTGTGCTTTCATTGAGTTGAGCGATTGAAGCTCGTGTAGGTGGACTAATTCACATCGGCGTGTGAAGTTCTGCACCGAGCTGAGGCAAGCAAACCGAGCCGGAGAGGCGAGCACTCCCAAAGCGCCAGGCTATTATCACTCCCTCCAGCATTTCAACGCTTGGATTTTTGTGGAAAAAGACACATTTTTTGTGGAACAATAGATAAAACTCCACAACAGGGGCATTTCATTTTTTTTCTAGCTGGATATCACATGTAATAACCGTTAAATCTCGATCAAATGTCTCGATACATAAAATCTTCCTGTTTTAAGAATTGTTTCTTGCTAAAAGCTGCTTTGCCCACTACTACATAATTCAACTGTTAATAAGGATCATAAACTGAAGAACTAGGAAGAGATTTTATTATATTAATATTTTCTTGTTATCACTTTAAAAATGCTCATGTAAAAATCTTCTTATTCTCACCAGCCTGTTGTTAAAGTGCAAATCATTGCAAGTAAAATATATATTATCCAGAGGAATACTTTCCTGATGAGCGAACTGTGAATGGTCACATGACTCCATCGTTTGAACTTCACTTTCAGGATAAAGTTCACATGGATACACCTCCATCATGGTCACCTGTTGCTGTGTTTTCTTCTGTTTCTTCTTGAATAAGTCAGTTGTAAACTTTCATTGGTTTGTGAGACAGGATTCACCTTATTATACAGGCTACACTATCACTCACTAACGCACTCACTCTATATTTCAGTCTCTCTCACTCGCTCACTCACTCCCTCACTCTCTAAATTTGTTACTCACTAACGCTCTAATTTTTCCATTTTCCATTTCTCTCACTCACTCACTCTCTATATTTCTGTCTCGTTCATTCAGTCACTCACTCACTTTATAAATTTGTCTGTCTGTCTGTGTCTCACTCACTCACTCACTCGCCCTATATTTTTGCCTCTCACTGGCTCACTCACCATACATTTCTGTCTCTCTCTCTCGATCATACACTCACTCATTCTCTAAATGTTCTGTCTCTCTCTCTCTCTCTCTCTCCCCATTTCTCTCCCATTCTCGTGGTCTTTAAATTGTTGTCTCTATTTCCTATGTCTCTGTCTCTTCCTCTCTCTTTTGCTCTGTCCTTCTCTCTCGCTATCTATTTTCTTGTTCACTATTCTGTCTATCTGTCTTAGACTCTTTCAGTCTCCCTCCATCTATGACATCTACTACTCTCTCTCTCTTTCTCATTCTCCATGCTGTCTCTGTCTCTCACACTGGTTTTCTCTGGTTTTACCAGTGGGTTCTTACTAGGACTTGGTGGTCACTAGGTTTTTTTTTCCCTAGCCACTGTAGCATAAGATGCTTGCTCACTGGTCATAGCCATAGTCTTAATACCAACAAACAATGGACATAGTGCAACAATATTCTACGTTTACATTTTCACACAGCGGCTTTGAGACTCTGTAACTGTGAAAAGCGCTTTATAAATAAACTGAGCTTCTCTTCTATGTCTTTTCCTTTCTTTACCTCCATCTATGTCCCATGTCTGTGTCCGCTTGAACGAGTCAGTTGTGAACCACACACTTTACAATTGTCAATTGTGATCCACTTTATAACACGGGCGACAAAATAGATCACCCATCACTCGAGTGGAATATTTCTTAAATTTGTGTTTGATGGAAGATCTTATGCATTTGCCATTTTTTGACACATTTTGACATTTTTTTGAACACTTAGAATCACATCATGCCTGCAACGTTTTTCGCCAATTACACAAAAAACTATCATTTTCAACATCAAAAATTTGGAAAGATAGGTATCCTAACTAGATAATTATGACCTTCTTGTTTTAAATGTGATGTATATGCTGTTAAATGACCACATTTGAAGGAGGGCGAATGAAATACTGCATTTTATGGATTTAGCATTGATTTCAAGATGGCCGAATGGTGAAAAGCGGGAGGGAGTGTTTAATCACTGGCTGGCCGCTCCTGTGAGCCCGACTATAAAGAGAATTAGGCTGGAGCAGCTGAGCCACAGGCAGGTGCTGTGTTTGTTTTTCTGATGTGTTAATAAGACGCTGCTGTTGCCGACACCGGACCGACTCACACTCCGCCAAAGCACACGGGACTGATTTGGTTAGCAGGGCAATGCTGTCAGGAATCGCAAATAGAACTCATTTGTCTGCACAATTATGTAATGATTGAGGAAATGCTTGGTTCGGCTCGGCCTTTCTCCTCTCGCTTTGGTTCAAGGGATTTTCGATCAAACGGGGCCGGCGCTTTTATTCTCGTTTTTTCGCCGAGCCGATTCGCAGGTTTGTTCCGTTCTTATGACGGTCACAATTGTGATCTTTAATCAGAATGTGATAATGTGGTCAAAGCGCTGATGCGGGGAATGGTCGTGATTCAACGTGTCACAGACGCATGATTATATAATGCTATTTAAGAAGCTAAATAGATTTTGCCCTACACGTATATCGGAGAATATTGCATGTGAAGTGTTTAAACGAGCCGGATATAAAAAGCGGATTGCTCAAATTACAATTTATCTTGGCCAAGACCAAGGAAAAAAATGTAACACCTGTAATGTTATCAACCACAACACATAAAAATGTATTCATTAATTCTGATAATTTTTTTTCTCATCATATTTTACATTTCTTTAACATGTTAATTACATTTGAAGTAACTACATAAGTCGCATCTTTTTATGTGCAGATTGTTTGTTTTCAACCGGGCTTTCGTGTGTTTCTTCCGGGTCTCTTGTTTTCCCCACTGTCTCGAAACATGGACATCGGAGTGTATGAAAGTGTAAATGTGTGTGGTCAACCACACATCCAGGGTGTGTCCTGCCTTCAGGCCCAGAGTTGCTGGAATTGGCTCTAGTTTACCGTGACCCAGAAATGGATAAAGTGGTAGAGCAATAATGGATGGAGATTTATATATAGATCCTATACACATATTTTATGAGGCAGGGTTTGGATAATATAATACAAAGTTAATACGGCTAGAACAAGCAATGAAGTTGACTTCACAGTGACCCGAGTGAATAAAGTCATTGACGGTTTTGATTTATTTTGCACAGCGTGCAATGGTAAAGATCAGGCAGATAGGAGCGTGATCAGTGAAGGGCAATTTATTGTCTGAGTCTGCCTGGTGCTTTACACATCAGGGGGGGACACGGACGTGACCTTCAGCCAAATGAAAAAATGAGATTGAGCCATGAAAGACCTCGGTGGTGAGAAGAACCCAGTCTGGTCAAGGTTCTTGACATGATCCCTGAAACAAATACAGCTGCAAGCAGCAATGCGGGCTTTTGACCCTTCTTGTTCATTTTTATGAGTAATGATGGCTTTACTAAGGCTTTTTGACATAACTAAAGATATGTAGTATAAAACAAATTCACCTAGCTGAATCTTTTATCACACACCTAGAGCTGATCTTCACGTATCACAGCAGCATCAGATCTTGGGTCATATATTTACCTTAACCAATCAGAGGAAAATAGAAATAATAGTTCCAATGTGGAAAGGTTAACTACATATTGTAATGAAGGACATCAGCTAGGCTAATTATTGTTACAGTGTTCACACAACTTGACGACTCAAACACTTCTTGCTTATGACATCATGGGACCCACACAAGTGGTCTGACTGGTCTGGTTTGAAACATCTAGTACCTGGCCAATTTTGATCAGCTGTGAACGTTATAAAGTAGCCAGATGATGTAAAGACCGGATTTCCAGTCACATAATGTTGACACTAAAAATATGGAATGTTTCACGTTTTAACGGAATATTCATGCCAAGACTTCAAGGTTTCACATTCAATTTTGGGTCAAACACATTTATGGAAGGTCATGATTTAACAAAAATAGAGATAAAAGTTTAGTTTGTTTAGTTTGTCTGTACTTGTCTATACAACTCAGTTTAGGAGTCACTGAGGTCAACAAGCTTGTTTTTGCCGGTAAAGATACAAAAAGATCAGGAATTCTTGCACTTCAGGCTTAAACATCTAACAACAGACAGGGATCCCAAAAGAAGCCACTGGCATTTCTAAACCACATGTATGTACATTTGTTAATACATATTTGCTATTTATTTCCAAGAAAATGACACGCCAGGCAGAAGCTCTCGTATCTGAGCGCAAACACAGCAGTTTCTTCACTAATCTTGTACAAAGCCAGATTCAGTCAGCGTGACGAATAATCTGTAAACCATCATCTTAACATTTTGAATTGAACCTCGCATCAGCACCTTTGGGTCCCAATCCGCTCCTAAAAAGGGCGATTCAGGGATTTTTGGATGACAGATGGTCTTATGAAGGTGCGGAATGGACTTTTGAAACTCATGGGAGATGTAAAAATGTCCTAATGTTCTTCAGCAACAAAAAGATTCATAATTAAAAGCCAAAACTAGAAAATATGTTTTCTTTTTGCCGTTAAATGTAATGATTAAAAACGAAAACAAAAAATCACTGTGACAGTTTAATGTGTGTTTGTTCTCTGTGGAGAGCGTTTCTGTCTACATGCTTAGATTCTTTCTCTTTTTTACGCTTCCTTTTCCTCGTGTTGGGAATTTTTAATATGCCAAGTTCGAAATTCTATTTTCCTACTGAATGTACATTTTAAAATTAAAGTCATTAGTCAAATTCTCTTTTTTTGTCTTGTGAACCATTCATGATCCATTCCATTCACCATCCTTCTTCAGAACCTTCTTTCATTTCTGGGCCACAAGGACTTAAAACCGTATTTAATTTGTGAAATATCATCATTTTTGCACAGAAATATTCTCACTGTAATTTCAAATCATTTACTAATTACACAATAAAAGTCACAGCTCTGTTAGCATCTATTTATTTCCCCACAAATTATCTTTGTTGATATTAATCACTTCTTTTTTTTTTGGTCAATATTGGATTTTAATAGAGTTTATTATTGCAAAGGCTGTTTAGTGTGTTGATAGCGATTTACAGATTCTCTGAGGAAAACCTGAAGCATTTCAGGAAAAAATAAAAGGCGCTCATTATAACGACTTTTCATGTCGGTCCCTGCAATAGCAACAGTGAGTCAGAGCGACTGTTTTCCGGAAAACACAACCACAGTTTCTCACTGATGCAGTCTTGTGTGTAAATCTTGTGTGTGAAATTTTTAAATCTGAATTTACTGTGGAGATTTAGACTTAATCCGCATATATGACGCTCCGTGATGCATTACCAGCAGTCCAGGGGGAGTTTGGGGGTCTTTGCTATTGTAAAAGATTTCAAAGCTATATAAATAAATGAGCAATCGAGTGTGAAATGTGTCCTCTAAAAAGTCTTCTGAAGATCTGAGCAGTAAGATCTAATTAACTTTATTAAACAGAGGCTTTCTGACAAGTGTAAATGCGCAGTGGGGACTTCTTTTGGATATTTAAAGAGTTTCGCTTTACTGGCTGTTCAAACATGAATATAGACGCATGTGAAAGGAAAAGCATGTTTGATTTATATTTAAATATACTAAAATATATATATATTAAAATATACTCAGCCTTTACAGACAACACCAATACGTGCACTCCCTTGACATACTGCATTTAATAACCGCCTAACATTAACCTTAACCAACACAATCCTAACAAGAACTGAATTGTAATCTCAGCTCGACCCTCAAACCGACCCTCAAATTTGACAAAGCTTGACCTGACCACTTTAGATTAAAAACCTATAATATTTGGCCGAAGCGCCTTCTAAATGTCAGAACACACACACACACACACACACACACGCTCAAAACACACCCTTCCTCTAATCACCTGATCTCTTTCCGGTTCCTTTAAGTGGCGAGAGCAATCAAAGATTGTAAATCCGCCCGTGTTGGAGTCTCTGGATTTGTTGTGGAACTGACTTGCAGGACAAATGGGTTTGATTGCCGGCGCATCAAAAAAGCATTTCAGTTAATTAGAATCTGTCCAGACTCACGATGCTCGTACATCCGACGAGGCGGCGAGAGTTTAAGCAATTTTCCAAGCGTCTCCGAGTCGCGGCTCTTCTAAGTTATTTTTAACAGGTATAATTTACTCCTCTAATGAGGCTTGAGAACTTTCCGCAGAATCTTCATTACCTTCTCATGTCTAAAGTTTGCAGTGTGTTCATCCCTCTGCAGCTTCTTCACAAGCATCGGTCGGCACGGAGCCGACAGTGACGGGAAATGTAAGGGCCTGATAGACACAAATGCTAAATAAATGATGAGTCTCTTACGTGCACTGAGGTCAAGCGCTGCAGCGATCTAATCTCATCTCCTGCATTTATGTGTGTGTCTGGCTTTTGGAATCAAGCACTGATTTACAATCCAGAGTAAAAGAACCACGTTCAAATCTAGGGTGAAATTGCAGATTTTAAGTGTTAACTTATGCTGAATGTAACTTTAATGTTAAGTTGTTGACAAGGTGTATCTTGTGTTTTAAGAACGGTAGCAAACCAACAGTCTGAGAAACAAACCAAACAAACCAACCAGTCAACAGTCACACACACATGCACGCACGCACGCACGCACACACACACTCTGTCTCTCTCTTGAACCCCTTGTGTGTAATTTATTCATAAAATATATTTCCTTGGAAATTGATTAAAATCGTATTATATTCCACTCTCAAACATTACTTTCCAATTGTTGCTGTAATTATACACCTCAGAGCGAGCTAAAAAGTTCTGAGATATTCGTTTTAATTAAAAAAGTATATTTTAATAAATGTCTGGGTCTGATAGAAATAGTGTAGTTTCATTACACTATGGTAGCAAGTATGACATTTGTTTAATAAATAGAGCGCACCCCCTCACACACACTGTATAGGTGTCTTGTAGTCCAACAGACAATATTCTTATTTGCAGTGTTACAGTAAATATACTTTTATTTTAATGTGTGGGTACGTGACTTGCTCAAGGAAACAAATCAAAAAAACATTTTCTGAACCTCTTTTGCTCTTCTCGCTCACAAGGAGCTGGAGCCAACCACAGGAACTCTGTGCACGAAGGCGATACAGTCTGGATTTGTAGCCAACCAATCACAGAGCCACACATACACTCAAATCTTCACACTCTCACTCACACAAGAACAATTTTTCAGACTCTTCTGCATAAAAACGAGACCTGGAGGAAACCCACCCAAAAATGACCTACTAGAAACCATCCTCATCAGGTATGAACAAGTTGTTCATTTTTATTTGCAATTATGCATGTGTTTGTATTACATTGACAAAAAAACAAGACACGTGTCACACCTCGGAGCCACAGGGGGCGCTATGTTTGCTTGCTCCTTTGTCGGCGATCACAATCTGATGTAAAACCGTCTCTCATCTTGATAATCTCTCAGAAGCATTTGTGTTGATGCTTTCCGTACCACTGTCATATTCTTAATTAGTTTTAAGTATGATTTTCAATACAGACCTCTACATTCTACAGTCTCCCATCAGTCCTGTCATCACAGTGCCAGTTTCATCTGGCTGCCGATGGATTCGCGTCTCGACCCGTGAGAAAAGCCGCCTTATGCAAGTCAAACACTTCAGCTGAACGCTTTCTTCAGGTATCACAGATCCCTCGCAATTTCTCCATTCTCGCTCCAGATGCCTCACGACTAAACTTGAGTAGTCGAGCGTTTCACAGAACGCATTATCGGACTACAATGCCGTGCAGTAAAGCATCGCCTGCGAGCGTGTTGATCCTCAGCTGCGTTCACAGATGGCCGCCATGGGGCGAATGTCATTATTGTGTTGTCCATAGAACATACGTTTGAATCTAAACGCTAGTCGAGCCCTCTGGCCAAAGTGGCTTTTTTATGTCTCCAGTGTCGTGTTGCACAAACTCCACAGTACTTATGTCTCCAGCGATCTTGTGGAGAAAAAAAAATCAGCTGGTTATTTGGATCCGATGTCGTGTTGTTCAACATCTGCCAGGAATCGTGAGCGGCAATGCATGGTTTCTTTATTCATAAGCTTATAGCACTGGGCAACACACACATCATGAGATAATTGCATGCATTACATTGCAACAGCAGGCCTATCACATTCATTGCGAAGTCATAGAAAGCATGAAAACCACATGTAGAAACCGTGATGAATTGAAAAAAATAAAACATAATTTGAAATTGCACACAGGGAATCGCTGACACATCAGCGCGCTTGACTGGCGCCCGTCGTCGCCACAAACCCATCCTCGGGGACGGCGTGCAGTTTATCCTTCTCTCATTTCCTCCTATCCGTACTATCTTTACATCCTCCGGGCCTGAATGCGGGACCAAAACGGTTAATGCCTCCATTAGAAAGGTTAACCAAAATAGTCAAGGTTATCTTGCAGGTACGTCTCACGATTTGGATGAGCATAATATTGATTTCCCTCAGCTTCATACAAATGACTTTATGAGATGCCTTATAGAAAATTCTGCAGGTAGTCGCCGAGAAAACATCAGGACCAGACATCGAAACAGGACGCAACACTGCTGACGTCACCGGAAGCTGCTCAACAGAAAAATAAGCACAACTCCCATGTGACGAGGTCTATCTACTACCAAGCTGTGATTAAAAAATCCGTTTTGCAACAATTTTCCCGCCAAAATTCCAAAGAGTTGTCAAGTTTCTTTCGCCATGGCGTTTTCGTTGCTTTGGCAAGCAGAACTCAAACAAATCCATTCCTCGTTGTGACCTTGCATTTTCAGTTGTCGAATTGAATTAGCTTTCAAATTTTGTCCAGTTCTGCATCCTGAAGCCATCGAAACTCCATTGCAAACACAATTCAACAATTCTTTTGAATTTTGTTGCGAATATCGCTCCAAAGTGCATCTGACTTTTGAAGATTTCGTTAAATAAAGAATACAAATGAATACTGACAGACAAGCAGAACCATAAGAGCATTCTAAATACTGTATGTGCCGTGAAGTTTCTGCATATAAAGGCAAAAATGGTTCCATTGTTTTATTCAATTTTTTTTTTCCTTTTTTTTGTTGTGGGCAAGATGTTGGAATAAATAACTTCTATAATACAGACATGTTATATACATTCCTTAAGTCATTGTTTTATTCCCAAAGAAAGAGGCAAAGCCCCCCAGGACACGGCCCACCCGGAATCTTCTTTAAAGATTTACCAGCACAGATGAGGAATGGTTTCGGTCTCTTTCTGCTCTGTGGAAACGATTCGTTTTTCAACAGTGCAGGATCTTGATAAATGCCTTGCGAAACTCGACGTTGAAGGTGGTGTAGATGATAGGGTTGACGGCGCTGTTCACGTAGCCCAGCCACGTAAACGCCGTGTAGAGTTCAGCAGGGACTTGGCAGTAAGTGTTCAGAATGTGCGTGATAAAGAACGGCAGCCAGCAGATGATAAACACACCTGAAGGAAAAGAAATGAGATGCATTGGTACTATAAATTGGAAAAGTTGGACAACATGTGACCAAAATGTAACTAATCTGTGGCTTTGGGTCACTTTGAAACTAAACCATTTTCAGATGAAGCTATAGTCTTGTGTGAAGTTTTCAGTGTTCAATTTGTTTGTAAGGCCTTTTTACCAGCTGTGCGAATGGAACAAGTTGAATAATTTAACAATGATACGACAAAGGCTAGGAAAACAAACTTTGGGTGAAGGAGATCAACCTACCGAGGACGATAGCTAACATCTGAGTGGCTTTCTTTTCCTTCTGCTGGGAGATTTTGCGCTTGTTGAGAGTCTTGACCGATGTCTGAGTTTTGCCGTTGGGAGAAACCTGGATCTCGAATGCTTTTGGTCCTTTATTTACATGGCCTGTGCTGCCATTTTTTTCAGGTTTGACAGCAGCTTCCTGTGACGGGGGCAACATGTCAGTCTCTCTGAGATTGGAGTTAACCAGCCTGCTGTGTTGTTGACTCGTGGCCGAGAGCTCCTGCTTCCTCTGTTTGGAAGGATTAAGGTTTGTGATTTCTTCCATTTGGATGTCATCACCATTGTTTACAACGTCCTTTAAAAATATCTGCAAAAGAAAGGTTCCTTTTAGTTCTTTTAAAGATGTAATTCTAATGCAAAA
>SOMO01000092.1:478097-489090 GCA_028128575.1 Paedocypris carbunculus
GCAAATAACTACTCTTAAAGAACCTTTAAATCCAAACAAATCCAAGCAAAAGTCCCGCCCCCGTGTGGTGAACGGAGATACTGCACGTTGTTCTACAATAATTTTGTGCATTTGTCCGCGTGGACATAGGATATTCAAATATTTTTACAATATTATTTCATGAGGGGTTTTTTATGTACTCTAAAATTAATCTGTATATTTTGCATTGCATTTTAAAAATGTCATCTGCAACTGAAATCTATATTTCTTAGAAAAGGTTATCATATGATTTTTGTGCTTAAAAGTCATCAAGCATTTTCATACTTTTAACGTTTATGGATTTATTCCTATGATGTATGGCATTTTAGGAGTGCTGAAGAATTGCACTCGCATAAAATCTACTGTACTGACTCCTCTTAACTACAAGCAAATGTCAGCGCTTTATATTAGCTATGCGCTTCAGCTGCAGTTGCACTTTATGACCTACAGATGTCGTCGAAAACCAAAAGTTCTCGATGGCGCCTCAAGTACAGAGACATAATGTAACATGTAAGACAGTATGACGTTTATGATTAAGAAACGAACACAGAGATTGTTCGGAATGTATTGTTTTAATTATTTCTGCATAAAAAAGACAGTGCAGCTTTACGTATTGCAACGAGATTGAAGAATGATTAAGTAAAAAAAAAAAAAAAATACAAAAAGCAACACTTGCCCAACGCAGCAAGAGAAGTAATGAAAAGCATTGGTTACAATAAGTGAGCAGATTCTGCTTCCAACTGCACTACGGAATTTAGTCTCTGTTAAAATATTGATCTGCTGCTGTTCAACATTAAGCTCTGAAAAAATAGCAAAAAACTTCAGTTTCAGTACAAATAGCTGCAGTTGGAAAATCANAAAAAAAAAAATACAAAAAGCAACACTTGCCCAACGCAGCAAGAGAAGTAATGAAAAGCATTGGTTACAATAAGTGAGCAGATTCTGCTTCCAACTGCACTACGGAATTTAGTCTCTGTTAAAATATTGATCTGCTGCTGTTCAACATTAAGCTCTGAAAAAATAGCAAAAAACTTCAGTTTCAGTACAAATAGCTGCAGTTGGAAAATCATCGATTGGGAATATTGATGCACTGAGATACAAACCTCAGTTCATACAAAACGTGATCTTGCGTAAAACAGAAGTGTGTGTTATGCAATAGAATCGACAGATCGAATTGATCAGTTTCACTCAAACCTACTGAGGTAAGAAAGCAGAAAGACGAGCTTTTCTGAAGGAAAGATNACTTCAGTTTCAGTACAAATAGCTGCAGTTGGAAAATCATCGATTGGGAATATTGATGCACTGAGATACAAACCTCAGTTCATACAAAACGTGATCTTGCGTAAAACAGAAGTGTGTGTTATGCAATAGAATCGACAGATCGAATTGATCAGTTTCACTCAAACCTACTGAGGTAAGAAAGCAGAAAGACGAGCTTTTCTGAAGGAAAGATGTTAAAATGTCTGGCATAAAAACACAATAAAAATAAAGATAAATCAGAATTCAGACTTTTAAATGTATTATTATCAAACAAGTAAGAAACGTATTCAAAAGGAAAGGCAGACAGCCAGCAGGGGCGCTAGCTCCTCGGCTCCAGGTGGCAGTGTTGGTGTCGCTAAGGCAAAGTCAGATTCTCACTGCGCATCACTTTATCAAGACACCATGCAGGGATTTGATTTGGCAGGTTTCCTGTTTTGTTTTGTTTTTTATTTCCAGCTCCAGGAAAGTTCTCTGTGCTTTTCAGACTCAGTACCTGAAGCGAAGCAAAGCAACAGTGAGATTATTACTCTACAAATGCTGCGACATCCAATTGAACAATACTTTTTGTTTATAGTTAGTGAAAGTGGAGGGAGAGTGTGAAAAATGAAAATGAGTGAAAAAATGATGGCATGATTGTCACAATCATTGTCACAATTCCCGCCAGCGGAGAGACTTTTATGTTAACTCTTGCCGAACTTTTGTTTTGAACTGTCACCTGAACCATGGTTGTTTCCATCCGGACACTTCCTGATTTGGGTTGTTTGTTTTAGTTAATGTTCTATTTCAGCTGTTTTATTTCTGTTAAGTTGTGTCACATGTGTTTGAAACTTTGCACCAGGCTTTGTTTCTGAGTATATTTAAGTCATCACCTGTTCCTTTGTTCTTCGTCGCTTATTGGAAGTCACGTCCCTGTTTTGTTGTGCGGTCATTTATTTTTTCTCCAGCTTTCTTGCCAGGTTTATGTTTTGTATGCAGTCTTTTGGAGTATTTGTTTAATTACGCCGGTTATGTTTGGCAATCTCTCATACATGTCTTGCTCACAGTCAAGAGAGAGAGAGGTGATAAAGACCGAAATAAACAGAGAATACAGTGAGAAAAAAAAGCAGACCGATAAAACAAACTAAAGAGATACATTTAGAACAAAACATTTTGTAATAATAATAATAAATAATCTCCACATAATAAAAAAAAAGATCTGCACAATCACATATTTGAAGTCAGATCGAACAACTCAAAAGTCTGAGATACATCAAAAAGTCTGAGAAGAGAGCGCGAGCCGTGACTTAATGCTGCTTTCGCTCTTCTCTCGTCGTATTATCTGATTCATGAAAGACTTGTGAGATGAGATTAATGAGTGCGAGATGACTGTAGTGACGTGAAAGAGCTGGAGACATGCTGAGGTTTACTACCGTGAAGATGTGGAGCTTTACTCCGGCGTCACTGCAGGCGCGGCACTTTCTTTCTGTTCAGAGGGAATGGCTAAGTAGTCCGTCCTGCGGAAACACCAAACAAGAGCGTGTAAACAAACTACACCAGGATTATATATTACTGTAGCCAAGGCCTCTATCACTCCATCTCTCTCTCTCACCCCATCTCTCTACAGCTTTTGATTAATCTAACTCTCTCACTCCATCTCTCTACAGCTCTCTATTCATTTCACTCCCTCCCTCTTTCTCACTCACTCCATCTCTCAACAGCTCCAGTTTCACCACCTCCCTCTCTCTTTCTCTCGCTCTCTGTTTTCTTTATCTCATAAACATAATGTTTATTCCCTCCCTCTCTCTGATTGTATCCTTATTTCTCTCTCTCTCTTGGTGACAGTCGACTTATATGACACACACACACACACACACACACACACACACACACACACACACACACACACACACACACACACACTGTCCTGTAAACCCTATACACTTTTTAAACATATGCAGGTTCATTGAAGACGTTGATTTCACCACAACCTGATTCCAAGGAAAAGGAAGATACCAACTTTACTGGATTTACGGAAACCTGGCACCATCAAGTAAGAGTGAGTGATACAGTGTCACGTGACACAAGGGATTATTGATTATCAGTTTGGAATCTGATTACAACAGGTACGAGCCTTAAGGGTCTCCACTTTCTTTCCCTTCTGCTCTTGTTATCAGATGCTGGGTTTGTCTACTGGTCACATGGATGTCAATTCTATTATTTTAATCCCAATCCATCACTGCTGACTTTATATATATATATATATAAAAGCCCCCCTCCTCCCTTTATATACATATATAAGCTGCTATTGATTCAAAAATTGCTGTAGCATTTGAGAGATTTTTGTCATTGTGATTTAATCTGTTTTGGAGGATTATTGGATTTGTAATCCCAAACCTTTAAAGCTCAAACACTCACGCTGGATCCTGCACCTGCTCCTCAGATTTGGCGATCTTCCTGTAGCAGTAGATCATCTCCACCAGCAACCACAATGTGAGGAACACCAGGAGCACGTACATCATGATCTCGGAGTAAAGAGCTGTAGGGTCCGCAATCTCTGAAGAACCAGAAAGCATTCAATTAGAGGGTTTTGTGAGCAATTGATTGGCTGATAACAGGACGTCGGGTTCATTGATAATGTGATAATGAGAATTTTTGTGATGAATTTGCTCAGCAAATGGGTTGAATTTGTCTCAAGAGTGTTGGGAATGAGGACAAAAGTGCAGAGCAGGTCAGAAAATAGACTCGTAATGAGGTGAGAGACATATTTTAGGTCACTGAAAAGATTTAAAATACATATAGATGAGAAGTCATGCTTGGTATCAAAATCATTTAATGTCGGTTGAGTACAAAAATAAGATGAATGGTCAAGTAAAAAGAAAAGACCTGGGCTGTATATCAAAACAGAAATGTTAAATCAGCAAAACAAATTAGTTTTTAACAGTCTTGCGTGCATGAAGAACAAAAGCAACCCGTAAAACAGAACATGCCGAAATTAGACTTCCATTGGAGAATCATGATATTTAAAATAGACGCAAATATTATATACTCTGATCGGTGATTGTGTTCAGAGGTTTCCAACTCATGACAAAAGTCGAACACGTTCAGAAATGATCACAGACAGTTTTAAAAAAGGTTTTGAAGATGAGAACCACTCTACACATTAATGGCAGCGCAGTGCATATGACATTTCATGAGAAAACACGAGTTTACCCTCTGAATGGCATAATGATGATTCACTAATACAGTAGTTCTCCATAGGTCAGGGAAATCAATATCTTTATGCCTCTGCTCTGCCATCAAGCGGATCTATAATGCCATGGAATGTAGAAGCAGTTGTACTGTAAATGTGTGGTTGTGAATGGCCGACGGGAGTTAAACACAGACAGAAAAACTTCTGTACCACTTAAATACAACTGTGTCTGTTTCTATCTGTGCAGCAAATAGGCGACATGTGCTGGAAGCCTGATTGAATATAGTCAAATATACATTTCAAAACGTATATTCGATCACAGTGAGGGAAAGTACTCTGCATTCAGCAATCGCAGGCAAGGAAAATCCAAACTTTACATTACCCCTCACAAAAGAACAGTAAGTTGTTGCTTAAGACAAAGGACTGAAAACAACATCCCCGCCTTCCATTAAGCGAGCTTAAACGACAACAGAAACACAACAAAGCATTACTCGAACAACACAAATGATAAAACCAAGCTCAGCAGAAAACATATGAAACTCTAAAACATTAGATTTATAGAACAACAACTGAACACAAAAGGCATTTCAATCAAACTGTTATACGTATATTGAAATGAACATTACAGTAACGTCAGTACCACGGACAGCACCAAAAGCTGATAATGTGATAGATTTGTTTAGAAAGTTCAGAACCATGGATAGCACAACCAGTGATTGGAAAAATGATTGATTTAATCAAAATTAGGCAAGATCATTAATTGTATTCACTTTATAAATGACGTTTCTAATCTGGATCACTTACGTTCTGTTTTTACCTCCAGATCGATGGTGATTGTCTTGGTGGCAGAAGGCGTGAATGAATCAAACTCAAAGAGCCGGAAAACTCTGCATTCGTACGTGCCACTGTCATTTAAACTGACGTTTTGGATGCTAATGGAGATGTCCTGCAGATCCTTACTGCCGTTCCACATCAGGCGGCCTTTCCACTGATCCTCCGTGTCCTTCGGCTCTTTTGGCTCACCATCATACTGATAGATCTAAACAGAAAAGCATGTTAGGCAATAACAGAGCACTTCCTGTGAATGTTAAGGCAGCAGAAACCTAATTTAAAACGAAAGATGTGACCTCACCAGCACTCTTCTCTCATCAGGACCAATGTAAAACCAATCCACTATGGTCTTGGCCATGATCTCCTCTCGTTTCATGCAGTAAATGCAAGTTAACTTCATTAAGCTCCCCACGACAGCTTCCGTATCAGATGCCACATCCACACAAACAGACAAGCTTTTCTCAACTGCAGAAACAAGAACAAAAAAAATATATGTATATATTCTGATTTCCAAATAACTTGACACTAGCGCTCTGTAGATGTGTAAATTTCTTCTTCTACAATAAATTCTCGTCCTGTGAATTTTCTAACCAGGTCAATTATATCAGAAGCTGAAAATTATCTAGGGAGTTTCACAGATGGAGGGAGGAGGGAAGAAAGATACATTAGTTCAGACATCCCGACGCCATACACCCCCCCCCCNACACACACACACACACATTAGAGTAGTACACATACAATTATTAATGTTGGAGGAGCAATGGTCAAAGTTCTCTAAAATCTAAAGATGACATGTTTAGCCGTGTTCACTGTGAACATAACCTCCCTGCCATTGTTGAGTCTTACATAACTCAGACCCTCAAGCACAGCAGTCAACATTGACAGCGTGGTTATGTTTTGAAGGGCTGTGTGGGTCATTTTATTTCCAGATGACGTACAGTAGAACAATGACCAGATGGACAATATAATGGAATCTAAATGTTAAACCTGAGACATCAATACCAAAGTGCCAGGGCATTAATGTTATTGCATGGGCTTCTTGGAAAAAAAATTTGATGACTTAGTTTCCTTTCTGAGACAAAACTAGTTGGCGTCTGTGTCCTTTAGATATGTAATATAGTGCAGATGAAAATGCTAAAGTTTTAACATGACTACAATTCAGGATATGGTGTTAATAATCAGTTAACAAACACTTGAATGTTTTTACAAGTGCATTTTAACATTATACCACCCACGGTAGAAATGTAAATACAAACACTTACCAGCAGCTATTAATACCAGCAATAATAACAACAGTTGAGTTGCCATGCTGAGATTGAAATAACAGGGCGGCGTCTCAGATGCTCTTTCTGTAATCAGAATATAAATGTATACAGTACATGTGGATAGTCCATTCATATACACGTAAACATATGGAAAGTTCAGAACCGCGGAAAGCGCTAAACAAAACGAACGTCGGACGTTCCATTAGACTGAAGTCTCATTTAGACATGAAGTTTACACAAAAAAAGTTTTTCATCTTACCTTGTGAAAATCCGCTGCTTATTCAAACGTCACTTTCCATTGCTTTATTCAAAGACCTGTGGATCCCTGAGATCCCGTAAATTCGCGGGCAGAACTATTAGAAATTTCTCGTGAGCTTCTTTAAAAGATGTCAATGGCAGAGAAGCGCTGCTGTTTACTTCTGCATCTACTGGAGCAGCAGAGACGGTCCATCGTCTGACCTGCGCCGCTGTAGAATAAGCGCGACGGTCTTTGTTTTCTTACTGAGCAGCCACTTACTCAGACACGTGCTACCGCGCATGCGCCAGCAAAGCTGTTTTCCATAAATAATTATCACGGGAATTCGTTGCTCACTTCCACATGACTTGTTCTGCAATATTAATTACGAGGTTTCATGGTTTTTACATTCTGCTTTAAAAATAATAATAAAATAATAAAAAAAAATTATTTACACAAACTGTTCTAAACTTTTTTTTTTTTTTTGAGAAAACTACCCAAACTGTAATTGTACCACATTTTATTCAGAATACTTTATTAGAATATACATTTGGCAATCAAAAATGTATTCAAGAAAACAAAAACTGGATGACAATGTTGCTGCTGTTTTGTAAGACTTTCAAAATCAAAATGCTACAACTTTTAACGAGGATGGTAAATATAGTGAAAACCAGTGTCTTCAGAAGTATAATTTCAAGAGCTTCTCCCAATCGCAAACAGTCTCAAAGACGCTGTATGAACAAAACAAACACAATTTAACAATAATTAAATTGTCAATGACGTTGAATACTGTGACCAGTAAGTAAACAAAGAGGATAGAGGAAGAGAAAACCAATGCAGAACCAGCTGATTCCAGGCTCCTCTGGAAACAATCCATTATCCAAACAAGACCAAAATTCCAAAACATGCAACACACAATCAAGAACCAATGCAGAAAGATAAAAGTTTGGTACGTACTGAAAATAGACACAATATGTTGCAACCGAACTAGCAGAACAGGCTGAAAGAGGCGTGGCCTGGTCACGAGACAAGCCAATGACGTAGGGGCCCGTGGGAGATTGAGTTTAGCATTGGGTGTGTGTGTGTGTGTGTGTGTGTGTGTGTTAGGAACAAAGGTGTCACCTGCACTTCAGCAAAACTCTTCAACACCAACTTCAACTTTATTTATAAAGCACCTTAAAATCAACACAGCTGGCCAAAGTGCTGTAAACAATTCACAAACAATAAAACAGTAAAAAATACAAAAGACATAAGATATAAAAACAAATATAAAACAAAAGTTAAAACAATAAAGGTAAAACAATAAAAACAGTAAAAGCCAACATCTCAAACTGGGTTAAAACGCCAAGGAAAATAGCGTGTCTCCTTTGGAGCAAGTCCATGTAGACTCCAGAAAACAAATAAAACTATTTGAAATCCACTTGAAAACAGACATCCTATTAGACACTCATATTAACTCAGTGAAGCGTATAAAGTCATGTTAGTAATAATTGGTTTAGATTGACAAATTTAGCTCATTTATGAAAATTATTGCTCGCTGTGAAAAATTATCAGCTTGTGCTAAATGTTGCTTTTAGTTAAAAAAAAAAAAATAAAAAAATCAGCCAAGCCTGCACATCATACACAGATCAGTAGGTTGTTCTCAGCATCGGTGCTTCAGACCGACGTCTCCTCTGATAAACTTCATCCATCATCCCCGCAAACCATCAGTGGTCCCATTGTTCACTGCTAAAACCCACACACTGGTCCTCCACTGGCGAAGCAGCTTCGACGCAATTACAGCAATTATTGCATGAGTCAGACTCAATCGACCCTTTCTAGTTCCTAGTCGCCGCATGGCTGATGATTGTTGAAGAAGCGTTTAAGTGGAAAATGTCCAGTGTAGCAAAGGAAGCCTGTGTCGACTGAAACAATGACAGAAAACTTCCCAGATCGTTTAGATTTTATGCTATTTCACGTCTATTAAATTCAAATCAAGTAACGGCCTAATGGTTCACGCTCAACGATTGCTTTTACACCCTGCTATACTCTTGTGTTTCATTCCTTATTGTAAAGTTGGGGCAGGAAAATAGCTGGAATTCGAATCGGTCAGGATTTCAACACAAATGCAAGATTTGCATCTGATCTTACAACGAGAAAGTCTGCAATTTAATCTGGCCAAAGTAGTGATGTATGGGAACTCGATGAAGCTTAGTAAGAAGGTCAGAGTTAAGGATTACAGATTTCATCATTGGGATTACGGCTGGTTTATTATGTTGGCCTCAAAGGAATTGAAGAGCATTCGGATCATAGACCTAGAAATCGCTCAGCATCATTAGACGGTCCAGCAGTGATGCTGTGTCACTTGCCGGCCTGTCTTTTCTGAACAATACAACTGCTCGGTTGAGGAAAGGGAGCGGTTGCCAGCTGACTTGGCCTCAGCACAGACTAAAAATGGCAGCACTGGTGGTTGCTATACCCACCATGCAGGAAAACCATAGCAACCACTGCGCGAAAGCACAAGAGCGATGGCTAGTCTGGAGCTTTCACCCGACAGTCAACAATAAAGCCGAGTCCGTCAGTTTCTCCCCCTCACAAATCCAGGAAAAGGTCAATAGAAAGAAAGGAAGAAAGAAAAAACAACTAGAAAAAAGAATCAACTTATAGTAAACTTTTGTATTTATTGCTGCAATTTTTGCACGTCAATTTCATTCCACAAAACATATCCATACACAACAATATGGTGAATACTGTAATAAAATTCTTGCTTAGATTTTGTTCTCAAATTATAACCATGAATATGAAAAGCCCCAGAGTATTAACATACAGTATATTAATAATTAAGACTTTAAAATAACAAGCAAGCCTGTTATGCCACTGGGAATCTGAATATCAATCAATTAGAAAGCAACTTTTGGTTTGAGACCAAATCATTACAAAATTAAGTCATATTGTATTATATTGATACAATGTATATATATAAAGGAATATATAGTGTTATATACATATATATACCTAAACATGTCTGAAACAAAAGTCTAGGCCTGAGACATTCAAAGACTAACTGCATTTACTGTAGAATCAATTAATTATTATTATTATTATAATAATAATAATTTTTATAAGACGCAGTATTTCTCATTCAGTCATATACAATACATCATCATTTAATTCCGAGGCCATGCTTTACGCTGGATTTCATCTGACTATTTTTATTTTGCAAACAGACACGACTTTCACAATGAAAATCCCTCACAGGCTTTAACACTATAGTGCAAAGGAAATAGATTTGGAGCAGTCGTAAGATTACCATGAATCTATCTGTTTACTCAGTGAATGAAAATGTGAGACTTTCATCCCGTAAGATTAGTGTGCTGCTTGCAATGCGTCCATTTGTCAGTTCCAATCTTTCTAATAATAAACCGTTTTCCAGCAGTATTTCTGGGAAATTCGCCATCTTGTAATGTATTTATGGGGGAAAAAAACACATTTATTATTGACAAAATAAAAAATATTTTCATTGAATGAGGGTTGTTTTTTTTCACAAACAGAACATACTAGATCTGAAACTATAAATTACCCTTCAAATATGTAGAATCATTCACAATACTAAAAATGAGGACGTGTCTTCGTGCAGGTTATTGATCGTTCAGCTCTTTAATAAACAGTCCAGGTTACATTTCTGTAATAAAGGACTCGCGCTGTGTGCTTGTAATGAAGGCAGGACGCTGTAGAGATCGACTTGATCACAGAGATGACGGTCTACATAATTATCACTCTCTGCTTTGTAAGCGTTTCCAGACAACACTAGCACAAAAGCAAAAATTTGATTATCTAAGATACAGATATAGATTTAAGAGGTTAGTAGTAAAAAATGTAGTAAAAAAGAAAGACTATTACCAATACAATTTACATTACACACACACACACACACACACACACACACACACACACACACATCATACTCTTACACATCGTGCGCTTTGAGACAGTTAAAACTGTGAAAAGCGCCCTACAAATACTCATTATTATTATTATTATTATTATATTATACTNCTCTGAATGGCATAATGATGATTCACTAATACAGTAGTTCTCCATAGGTCAGTGAAATCAATATCTTTATGCCTCTGCTCTGCCATCAAGCGGATCTATAATGCCATGGAATGTAGAAGCAGTTGTACTGTAAATGTGTGGTTGTGAATGGCCGACGGGAGTTAAACACAGACAGAAAAA
>SOMO01000093.1:59121-76338 GCA_028128575.1 Paedocypris carbunculus
TATTTTTTTTTATATATATATATATTTATATTTAATATTTGTATATATATATTTTTTTGTTCTTTATTCCAGTAATTACTTGTGAAAAAAACACTTGTCAAAACATTCTCTGGATGCAGGTATGGTTTTTCTTTGCTAAACGAATAATTAAGTATCCTACGCTGTTGGTGGCGTTGAAATGTTCAACAATTGCTTTAAAGGTGTTTGCCTCCGATCTTACATTAAGTTAGCTATAAGCGTGAACCGTCTAAAGTTTAAAAATTAAAGTTTGGTTTTCAGCACCAGAAAAAAAATTGTAATCAACCCAAGACAATGATGTAATTACACAAATTTTATTGGAAAAAAAAAAGTGTAAAAGTTGAACAAACAACATCAACAAAGAGAATTGTTTGCACCAATATAAAGAGCTTAGCTCTGCGTTTGAATACACACAATGATTAAAGTATAAAACATAAAGCAACTTTTAGCATTTTCAAATCTGAGGAGGAAACTACAGGGCGTACAGACTTCCTGTTAGAATTGTTTAAACGACAAAATTACAAAATACAGTTAAAAAAAAAACGTTATAAAATAGTGTTACAAAAAATAAACATGTCTTCATTTCAGCATCTTGTTTGGCTTCTACTTCAATTGGCAGATCTTGACAGACGTTCCAACCCCAAAACCGGGATAAAGAGCGTCAGCAAATGTGGTCTCGAAGCGATGCAGACGTGTCATGGTCTCTCCGATGCTATAGAAGGCCAGGACCCCAGCAGGGTGGTCCAGAAAGACCCCTATCCTTGAAGAGTGAGGACCACTAACAGTCTTATCTACCCTGTTGTGCCAAGCAGAGTACCCTGTGTCGGAGCAAAGCAGACTCCAGGACTTATCATTGTAGCCGAGCAAGCACAGAGACCCTTTGCCCTTACGGCTGATACCCCGATAGGCCACTCCAATGGAGAATTCCCCACTCCACTCGATTTCCCAGTAGAATCGTCCACCCGACAGAGCCTCTCGACACAGCACCTGGGCAAAGCTGTCAAAGCGTTCTTGGTGGTCCGAGTATGCCTGGGGGTCTCGGGTTCGAATCACCTTCCGGTTTCCTTCAGACAAGTAGAGCTCCTTGTGTGCCGTGTGCGGGTCTAATCTCAGCTGAGTGTAGTCTGAAAATGGACACAGAATTAGTATTATTGGCTTGTACGGTGTAATGGGTTGTTGAAAGTAAAATGTGTATTGTAACGTGAGAAATACAAGTGTAAAAACATTGGAACATTAGCTAAACTCTTAAAATGTAAAACACTCAACAGTGCCAATATTTAATACAAATACTGTTTTCTGTTCTAAAAAACAAGATTATGAACGTCTTGGAAAAAAATGTAGGAAAAAAGTTGTATTTATAACACCACAACAACAACAACAACCACAACAACGGTAGAGATACTTCGATTGCAGCATGTCTGTTTCCTGTTTTAAAACCAGTTTATCACTTTTATTATTATACAACATGTTTACAAGATTTCACATTATAAATAACAATTTATTAGCAACCTTTAAAATGCAAAAGCAAAAACCAGTAAATATATTGAATACAAATGTGTGCTTTCTGCTGTCAAAACCAATTTTCCATTCATCACCCACAATGTGAAATCTAAAAATGTAAATAATCTAGTAGAAAATGTAAAGTTTACTACTTTTAAAATGTCCAAAAAAATCTACAGTAAAAGTATTTAACACAAAATGCCTGTTTCCTGTTCTCAAAACCATTTATCTATTCATCATCCAAGAGAACTGGAAAAAGGATTTCCTGAGTAACAAATCTGTTGACTGAGAGTTGTTGAAAAAAAAAAAATTTCACATTACTTTAAATCCTTTAAACCTCCGTTTATTTAATAAAGAACATTTTTAATTGAGTCGAGTTTCTGCTCATAATTGTTGATAGTGCAACCATGACAACAAGCAGACGCCTGCGACTCAATCAAGCCAGTATTTTGGCGGGAACTACTCGCCTTGTTTAGTAGCAGTTACATTTTATTTACACAATAAAAATCTTTAAAAAAAATGGAGGTCACTTACACTTCAGAAAGTCAGATCTGCTCTTGGGCTCGGACGGAGGAGCGCTGTCAACCGTGCTGATTTCTTTTGCTAAACACACACACACACACACACAAATATGTCAATTTTCCACCACAATTAGGTCAAATGTGCACAAATCCTTTAAATAATAACATAAGTAGATGTTAAATAATAATGCGTCTCACCTCTAATGCTTTTCTCCTTGGCGCGGTTTTCCACCGTGTAAACAGGCACTTCATTCACTAAAACGAAACAAAGCAAGTCAAATGTTGATTATAGTTGCGATCAACAATTGCAACTTTTTTCCTCCCTCCCGCAAATCCAAGCAAGGAACTAAATCCTATTGTTCAAAACAGAACTGGTTGCCAACTACTTGCTTCATCCAATCAGAAAAGCCCTATTGTTTATCGCACGAACCTTGGGGAATTAGAAATTGAGTAAAGGAACTGGGAGCCGTGTTGACACTCGTACAGCGGAATCACATGACTTCCTTCCTATCTTAAGAATGTGCAGTACAGTCACGATCTTTTCCATTTGAGAGTCCATCGGCGGATTCTTTAAATCTTGCTAAATCATCGATGTTCTCTCGAATAATTGGGGATGGTGTGTGTTCACTGACCTGATTTTGAGATTTTTCTCAGCTCGTCCCTTCCCAGCTCCTCCAGCCGCTCTTTAATCTCCGCCACAGCTTTCCTGGCGGCGCTGAAGGAGAACTCGGGGTTTAGAGACACTCTGGGGATGAAGCCATCGTCCGTCGGAGTGCAAAGATAATTGAAATTCTGTTCATCGGAGACAAGAGTCCATATGTAACTGGTCTGGAACCCAATAAGTCTGGAATACTCATTCTGAAGCATCTCTGTACCTGTAAGAAGTGGATGTGGTCTTCAGTGCTATACAGCTGCTTCAGTCCGATCTCCTTCTTCTTCAGCTCATCGATCTCCTGCTCCAGACGCTCCATCAGTCCCTCCGACTGGCTGAATGCCGCCCTTTCGTTAATGTTGATCAGTTTGGTGACCTCTGACCTCATGCGCTCAATGGAGGTGATCATCTCGTCGAACATCTTCTTGCTTTCGGCCATTGCTCTTTGCGCGGAGCTCTGTGGAGATAGTCACAGTTCAAGAGTCTGGGATTATCGTCAGCTCTTTGTGTGCACCAAAGGAAACGTTGCTTGCCTCTCGAGTGGGTTCATTTAGTATGTAATGGCCTCCAGATAAGCTTTAGTAATTAGCTGGAAGAAAAGGCGTCATATCAGTTCTCATCTCAAGAACCCATCTAGATTGCCAAATGGAAAAGGGAAAGGAAAAGCACGACGTCGGCCAGATTTGAGGACTGAATGCGTTTCCAGATTGAAATGGTTAGAGTGTGATTTAGCGGATAAGGATTGTGCCAGATGACCTTTGGCTAGCTATTACTGTACTCTGGGTGTTCTGATGTGCTCTATTATGTTACTGTGTGACTTAGATAAGAGCAACGAGTGAACTGATAGAGAGTCTGACACGTACTTTGAGGGAATCCACCGCCGTCTTCAGCTCCTCCAGTTCTTTGGTTCTCTGTTGGCATTTCTGCTTGATCTCGGCCTGAGACACTCCGAGAAGTTTCTGCACATTGGAGGAAACAAATACGTCAAGCATTTCTACGTCCACTCACTGTTTCTCCATCGGTCTCGTTCTGCCACATGCAGTTTGCATATTAGACCCTAATACTTATTTTCACACGGATTCCTTTATTTTTGAACAAACGGGAGGAATGTTAATCATGCCAGGAATGTAAAGCTAGCTGCGTCTGCTCCATAAAGAGATGTTTCAAGGTGCATGTGCTGGATTCTGTAGGGAGACAGGAGGGGGCTTTAGAGCAGACCCTTGCCAAGCTCACCGAGCCATTCTTCAAGATAAGCTTGAAGGAATGTGGAGAATCTGGGGTGGGGGTGAATAAAAAAGTGTGTGTGTGTGTGGTGCCATGGGAGATGAGGGATTAAATCTGGGATTCCCTGCGTTAAATCTCCCAATCTTTTAGCATCCGGGAAAAGTGTTTGTGAGCTGTCTGATGAAGTTTGGTCAAAATACAACGAGGAGTTCTTCCAAATCTCTGCTAAGTTGCTGAATAGAAGGAAAAGCTTTGAAATCTCCAAGCTTTGATGGTCTTCCTTCTATTCAGCCCGAACTAATTGAACAGTAAACATCTCAGCGGGGTCTATATATAGTTTCGGTGGGATGGCTACCATCTACTCAGATGCAGTTCACTCAAGAGTTTTATCACGGTTGTGAAATCGAGTGCTCATAAACATTTCAGCCCGGCTTTATGATGACTTTCGTGAAGGGTCAAAGTACAACCGCAAAGTGCTGTTATCCTCACTCACAGCGAGGGGGTTGGGGAGGGTCCGCGATCTCCCGCCTGATTTTCCCAAAATCACATTCCTTTATGTGACCTGCCTCTCCCAACACCCTGATCCAGACCGGCCCTGTTTCTCATCCCGTGTTACAGTTACATCTCCCCAGAAAGCAAGGCGAGGTCAGGACATCGTATAAGTCACACCACTGTTGGAACACGCCCCTCGTGACTGTCCGCTTTAATGGAAAGCCGTTGACTCTCGTTATTTGAGAGTCTCTACTAAACCATCCCTATCTGTTAATCATAAAGTCATGCGCTTCTGGATCTCATCAGATTGTAGAGTAGAACGTTTATGACGGAGCCCAACCGGTTTTGCGTCTTTGCCGCTTATCGTTGACGTTTTTGAAGCGTCATAGTTTCTTAAAAAACATCATGACCAATTGTTGTTGACGTCTCCCTTACCTGCTTCTCTCCTCTCTCGGCTTCTGCTGAGACGATGTCATGTCCTTTGTGCTCACTGACAGTACAGAGAGCGCAGATACACATCTGGTCCGTTCGGCAGAACAACTCCAGGCTTTTCTGGTGCTGGGGACATATCTTACGGTCCAGGTTTCCCAGTTCGTCCACCAGTTTGTGCCTCTTGAAGGTGGTGGACTCATAATGGGGCTTCAGGTGCTTCTCGCAGTACGAGGCGAGGCAGTTGAGGCAGGACTTGACAGCCTTCAGCTTTTTCCCGGTGCAGAAGTCACAAGGTACGTCCCCAGGGCCGGCGAAGCTCCCGTTACTGGAGGGCGTCAGGTTGAGGCTCAAGCCGGTCTTCTTGATCTTCTCCGCAACTTTTGTGAGAGTGGCGTTCGGCCTCAGCACCGGCCTCTGGGTAAACGTGATCCGACACTGGGGGCAGATGTAGATGCCCGTGTAGTCTGCCTCGTTCCAGTAGCCACTAATACAGTCCATGCAGAAGCTGTGTCCACACGGGATGGCCACAGGGTCCTTCAGGAGCTCCGTACAAAGAGGGCAGCTGAAGTAGTCTGAAGACAGCTGCTCAGCCATGTTCTCCCACCTAGATCCACAGGAAAACTCTGAGAGAAGAGCCACTCTGGAACTCAGCGCCGGCTGTTTTACTACAGACAGTTGGTGGATTTCTGAATTCCACAGGTTATTAATTAAAGGAAGCAAGGCCCTCCCCTTTCGCAGCTGAAGGGAGTGTCTCCGAGAGCGAGAGAGGAAGGGAGGGAGACTGGAGATTACAGCGCAGCCCAGCGCAGATAAACAGGTTGAGCCAGGATTGCTGGAGTCTTGAGTGAGTGAGACAGAGAGGGAGGGGGGAGGGGCGGAGTCAGAGCCATCAAACTAAAATAAAGGTACAGTTGAGAATGAATGAATTGTGGTGCAAAGCAGAGCCATCCTGGATGAAACTTCAGCATGAAAGCCTCATTGTCTCACTTCTCTCACTAAAATCTGTTTTTTAACCGCCATTTGCATCCGTTTGTCACCAGACGGTTATTAGCCGACCATAAAGAATGATGTGGGTTCGAGTTCAGGATGTATTTTGTGTGAATGCTTTCCATAAGTCTTTCCATAAATCACGTTTTAAATAGTACACTACTAATAACATTTTATTTAAACAGTGGTGGTATTTTTAGTTTTGTTGAGCTGGCCTCTTGCGCAATCAGTAGAGGGGGTGTTTGCGACATTGAAGGTCATGGGTTTGATTCCCAGAGATACAGTTGTTTTTATTGTAACTGTTCTTTGTTTAAACATCACTGATATTAAAGTTTGATAAAATAAAATGAACCATTTTCAGCTCTGGTTTTTTTGTAGGAAAACTCTAAAAATGATGAATAAATGTAATAAATAAATAAATACATTTGATATGAGATGCATTTTAATTAAATTATCTCACATTTAATTAAAACATTGAAAAATGTTGTTTTGAAAAATTATAACTTTAAAACAATAAAATTATACATTGATAAAAATGTGATACAAGAGCTTTACGTTAACAACACATGCATTTCCCTAATGCTCCCTCTCTCCTGTGAATCAAAGTTCTATCTGTAAAGTTTATGATAGTGAAACTCTGAAGTGTTTGCTGCTCTGGACAGTGTGAACGCACGGCAGTATTGTTCTGCATATGATGAGCTTGGTTGAGTTTGAAAGTCAAATATTGTGAGTGTAGGATCTGAGGCCGGTCAAACTGGATGTGCTGCTGCAAACCTGGAAACATGTCATCAGTTTGTCACGGTTGGGTGTGGTACAAAAATGTTTACATTTCAAATAAATAATATTGTAGTTTTTCTATAGTAAACTTGACCTGCAATTTGAGGAATTTTTCCAACATTTTGAAGGTAGTTTCATTTACTTGAACTTTAAATAATAGTAGTCTGACCTATTTGAGCGTTCTGATTTTTATTTTGTAATTATAATGAATGAATTACCTTCCACTGTTTTTTTTTTTATATATCTAAGTATAATTAGTGTTCTGTCTTTGCATGTTTAGCGGGATGGATGATATCTTTTCTCCACCCAGTAATTTGCACTCTAGTCCCTGTCCCACAATCTCTGTACTTTACGCCTCAATGGGAATTACCGCAGTTTCACTTTTTTCACTTGCTAGAAAAGTTGATGAATCATTAAAAAAGCCTGGCACTATTGAAACCCTTCTAAGCAAGACATGCTATGTGACTTCAGACACTTTCTTTTGTGGCTCATTATGCAACTAACAGACGATCAAACACAAATGCTAATTGCCAAATAGAAAACCATGAAATGTATTTGCAACCTGTTTTAGAGAAACATGATAGGTGAATCATATTAAAGAATTAACAAATGAAATTAATTATGGAATATTCATATGCATATATTTGTGTATTATATATACAACATATATACTGTACCTGCAGTATATATACACATGTGCGAACACATATACATACTTATACAGTGCACACACACACACACACACACACACACACACACACACACACATATGAGGTTTTTATATAATCAATTTTTATGATTAATATTGCCTATAAAAATGTAGTGGCTCATTTATTATATACATTTAATTGGAAATCTTCTGTTAAATATTAAAAGCCACGGTGATCCAGAGGGATGTGGAGATATGGAAACCAACACCCATAGACATGCTGATTGGTTACACAACGCCCTATCAGCAGCTCTGCCCAGTTGTCAAATCTTGCATCACTTCAAAAATAGTTTCACCTCTCTCCTTATATGGTCTATTCTCTGATAAGCCAGTTTCTCTTCCCCCATACTACAGCTGACCAAATTCCAGGAGTAACAGTGCAAGGTATCTGCGTTTACTGATTAACGTAAAGACCAAATGCAAACAGCCCTTATTACTGGTCAGTTTGTGCCAAAGTGCATTATTCTTCTCGTGGTGGAGCAACGTGGAGTGTCGGCCTCCACATTGTTCTCATGCTCCTGATAGGTCTCAGACAGGAAACGTTCTAAAAAGTGCAAAAGAAATCATTTCCCTTTAACACACAACCTTTATTGTTCACCACACCCTCTTACTGACCCCACAAAGTTCACGTCAGTTCATGAGGGAGCGTTTTCCTATTGAAGGCGTCACATACTTCACTAGGCACAGCAGAGCTCTCCTGTTTCCTTGTGTCTATTAAGGGTCAAAGGTCAAGTTTCATTAAACTTTGATGAAGGGGCCTGAGGTTTGGCCGGCTTTCTGGAGTGTGACCGAGAGAGTGTGCATAAGTAGATGTTGTTGTAAAAGTCAAAGGTTCTGCCTCCGGGCTTGTGATTGGCCAGCTCATGGGCGCAAGGTATTTACAAGTATTTCCTGTGAACAATGATCACCTTTGTCAGTCTTGGCACAGATGCGGAGCACATTGGTAGTGTGTATGTGCGCGTGTGTGTGTTTTGCTGCTTTGGCCAAGTTCCAGGTAAAATTCACCTGGCGGAGGATGAAATCGTCAGAAAAAAATTCAGAAGAAAAACACACAATGCAGCAAGTGTTATATAGACGGCATGGGGTGTTCAAGAAGTTTCATGGAGAGACTTTTCTAGAAGACGCCTTATAGTCGCTTTTCTCTGCTTGAGTCATGAAGCAAAACCACAACAGATTGTGTTATCACAACCTTTGTCATTTTTTCCTGGATTTAGAGCTACGTTGTAGTTGTTGGTAACATGTTATTTCTTGTCTACATAATGCACAAGCAAAACAATGGAAAAAGCTCAAACTCTGAACAATTATGACAGCAAAGTGAGAAAGATCAGCCGGAGAATGTTGTTCTGTTCTTGAAATACACTTCTTCACAAAAATACGACTTGTCTCAGTGGTATGACAGGCGGTTTCAGAAAAATCCGGAAAGACAAGATCAGTGCGACGCACGCTGACAGCACCGCATGCCATTCATTCACCGTGTAGATTTTATCCATTTAAAATGCATTTCACACATTTTATTAATTTTTTTTTTTTTGTTAAAAAAGTGTAATAAAATACTACAGATTGTCAAGCATAAAACCAGATTTGAATTCTCTATTTGGATCATCTTAGGTCCTTCTTGCAGTAAAGCTACAATGTCCTTTACAGAAGCTATTCATTGCTTCAAAAAGAACCAGAGTTTAGGTCCTGAGTCCTGGAATCTTGACAGAATTTGAGAATCAAGATCAACACCTAATTGGGTCTCTTTCATCAACGGCCCATTATATTTCCTCATTACTCAGAGTGGAGAAAGAAATATGTATGAATTAATTCATCTAGTCCTCTGTGATTGGTTGGTTAGTTCATCTAGTCCACTGTGATTGGTTGGTTAGTTCTTCTAGTCTGCAGTGATTGGTTGTTTTGTTTCATCTATTCCACTGTGATTGGTTGGTTTGTTCTTCTAGTCCGCTGTGATTGGTTGGTTTGTTCTTCTAGTCCGCTGTGATTGGTTGGTTTCATGTTGAGGCCCACAAAAATTTGGAATTTATTTTCAGGTCTTGGAAAATCAGAAATGGATTCAGCATATTAGAAAGCTTATTTTATTTTATTCTACTTAAATAAAACGTATACATATGTAAGTAAGTATAAATATGCTTTAGTTAGTAACTAGCCGATGATTAGGTGTAGTTAGTTAGTTAGTTAGTAACTAGCCGATGATTAGGTGTCAGTCACGTCACCCAGGAACTGTGAAGCCTTGCAGGTCTGGCTATTCTCTCCAACAGTGGAAACTTGCCTCTCTTGACCTGCTGTTATCACACTTATCAGGCTCGAGTGCATTCCTGCCAACATTTTACTCTAGTTCCGAAACTCACAACGTGTCAATCTTCTGCTGGAGGAATCTTGTCTTACTGTATCAGTCTTATTCTGAAACAAGAATTGTATTTCGGGCCGTTGTGGTCAAGTGACAGGCATTTTTCTTTCTTTCTTTCTTTCTTTATTTCTTATGTGCACATTTTAACGCATTTTGTCAGCACACCATGTTGTGGAATATTTAATCAAATGTTATTGTGAATTTTTTGCTATCGTTGATTTGTTTTATACCAGAGTGTAAGTCACAAATTCTCTTCCACTTCCTGTTTGGCGAAGCGGTTCCTGGATCTTTGTGGACTGTTGTGCAGAGGATGTGTGCTGTAGGGAGATGAGAAGGCCTAATCTAAAACAAACATCTTTTTCTCATCTTATTTGAGTTTCAAGAATAAACGCCTTTTCTAATAAAAACTGCTCCGCCACTGAAACACAGCCGATGTTCCGGTGAAATCCAGTCTGTCCTGCATCGGCACTGTAAACAATACAGTGGAACTTTGCTTTCGAATGCATGCTGCTTTTTTGGATTTTACTTTAACTCTTAAGAATTACAAAAAAGAGAAAGAGTGAAAGATATTGCTTTTGATCGCTTGTGCCAAAACTCCGTGCATCGCTCTGGAAGTGTTCATCTATCATGACTGCTCTTCTGAAGAGAGTGTGGAAATCTTCCGGAAACCTCCTCAAAACAGTCTGATGATCAGATCATAGTTCACCTCCTCATCACTGAGACACTCCACACTCATATTAAACAAACCAATGACAATAATTTAATCAACAGTTGTGTGTTTTAGCTAGAATCGGTAAAAACCGGTGCATTACCGTAATATAGTTAGTCTGATTTGTAATGTTCAGTTAATGTACATTTTGAAGGATTTTTTATTCTTGATTTTACATATACAGTATATATAAATATATGTATGTGTGTGTGTGTGTGTGTGTTAATTCATTAATGTTTAATTTTATACATATTGCATGTAATACATCATAAATAACAAAAGATAAAATGTATCCTGTATTTTACTTAATTAAACAACGTTTTCTAGGAAGTATGTGTACAAATTGTAAGATATGGATTGATGAATAAGTAAACAGCTAGAAGAATGTACTAACGTTTCTTTGTAACCAATTTATAATATTTAAACTGAATCCTTTAATACTTTTCATGCTGAAATGTAACATGTATAGCTACTATCTATTAATAAAATACATAAAGAAATACACAGCAATCAAAAAGGCACTACAGATTCATTTTAAATGTCACGTTTGCATAATCGAGCACCTTTAGATCAATTCCGTGCCCTTAGATCACACATTTCTCTCATTCTTGTCTCGCTCACTGTTATTTTTCCAGTGACTGATGATGTTGCACGACTCTTTTTCTTTTTCAGCTGCACCTCAGCCACTCCCTCGTTCCTTTTCTGGTTTCTGCATAACCAGTTTAACCTCCCTCCCTGTTTACCCTATATAACATTCAGCACGGGCACTTTAAACGCATTTTTCCTCCTCTCACACACGCGAGCACGTATTTCTGGCACCCAGGTCCATTTTCACAAGGAGTTCGGCCATGTCGCTCGACCAGGACATTTGTTACCTCTGCAAGGAGGATCTCAGGGATCCCGTCTCCATCCCATGTGGCCACATCTTCTGCTCCGTCTGTATCAAGACCTACTGGGACCACGCTGACCAGGCTGGACAATACGTGTGTCCGCAGTGCAGGGTCACCTACAATAAGAGGCCTAATCTGCGTCGTTTTCAGGCCTCTCGTAATTCCTCAGCCAGCGTGAGAAACTCAGACCCTTCCCCACCGGCCCCTCCGTCCCCCGACTACAACTATGCGGGACCGCAGGATGTGGGATGCGACATCTGTATCGGAAGGAAGCTTAAAGCCGTCAAGTCTTGCTTGATGTGTCTGGCGTCCTACTGCGACAAGCATCTCAAGCCCCATTACGAATCATCAACCTTCAAACGTCACAAGCTGGTGGATGAGATCGGACACCTGGATCGCCAGATCTGCCCGCAGCATCAGAAAGGTCTGGAGCTCTACTGTCGGACAGACCAGATGTGTATCTGTGTCCTGTGTACGGTTAAGGAGCACAAGGGCCACGACATGGTGTCTGCCGAGCAGGAAAGGGCAGAAATGCAGGTAGGTGTGATCCGTGTGTGTGTGTGTGTGTGTGTGTCCTGCATTGTAAAAGTGCCAATGTATTTTTACCAACAGACCCTTTATGCTGGTAATTCTGTTTCACAAACAGATTAAACTGAGATAATCGCTTGCAGATGTAGCATTACAGATCGTGGATTTGTATGTTACAGAACATACGCTCGTATATTATAGTATAGTCGTGGCTGATAGAATCAGATAGATAGAAAGGTGGATGAATAGACAGACAGATAGACAGCAAGACCTCAGAAGTCTCACAAATTAGAAATGTAACAGTTACAACAGCAAAAAACACAAACACACATACAAAAACGAAAGATGCAAATACGGATAATAACACAGACCAAAGAGAAAGTAAAATACATCTACATGGGGAAATAGTTTGCATATTATATGTTAATGTTGACATAAGGTAGCACAAATAGCAACAGAATAGAATATTGGGCATTTTGATGTTTTTCTTTATTTATGAACTGATCAGTGGAAAAACGTATGTTGGTTGGCTTTTTTAAGTACAAATGAGAACATCTTGTGTTAATTCTAAAGAACATTTCAGATTTTAGACACTTCCTGTATTTGCCGTGCAAGAATTAAAACATGTCTTGGTGAAAATATTAAACTGTAATACATGACTCGATGCCAAAGGATTTTATATCTATAACAACTGTCTCACCAGCACATTATTGCCAATTATTCCAAGTTGTAAACTGATTTTTTATCGCCATAGCAACGGTTGGGCGCCACCCAAGCTGAGATCCAAGAAAAGATCCACGACCGAGTAAAACAAATGGATGAATTAAAACAGGCGGTGGAGTCCCTGAAGGTGAGTCCAAACATTTGCGTGAAAAACGTCGTCACTTGAATCGTCTCAACTGGATTGGCTGATTGTGTACTTACAAATGACGAATGATGTGTGTAGAGCTCGGCTCAGCGCGCCCTACAGGAGAGCGAGAAGCTCTTCGGTGACATGCTTCGCTCCATTGAGAGAATGCAGCAGGAAATGATCAAGCTCATCAACACCAACAAGAAGTCCGCGCTGAACACCGCTGAGAACCACATGGAGCGTCTGGGCCAGGAAATAGCCGACCTGAGGAGGCGAGACAATGAGCTGACACAACTCTCTCGCACCGAGGACCATATCCACTTCATCCAGGTGACCGAGATCTTCCTAGAACCAACACAGACTGACCATTAAAAATCACGAGGATAGTTTAGTAACACTTCCTGGGCAATGATAATACTTGCTTAGCGATGCATGGACTCATTCTGTTCTCCTCTCTTTACAGAGTTACCACATGCTGCTTGCCCAGACCGATGCTGAGGAGCTGCCCACCGTGACCGTCAACCCCTACTTCACCTTTGGTTCCGTAACCAAAACTGTCTCCGAGATGAAGCAGCATCTCAACGAGTTCAGCAACGAGGAGCTGGTCAAAGTGGCCAAGACGGGTAAAGTTCTTACTGATAAGTCACTGAATTGCGTATTTGGGTTATGTTTTATTCATGTCATGGTTGTTTTGCTAATTCTTACTTTTCTTCCAGTGAACAAAATGCCATTTTGCCAGCTCGAAGACCGTAAGAGGAGAAAGACTATGAAGTGTGAGTGTATGAAAATCACTTTCCTGCTGCTTTAGGCCTTTTGTGCTTAAAAGCCCGGTTTTTCTTATTGCGTTTGCCAAAAGCCAATGTCAGAGTCCAGGAAATTGTTGACTGGTTGCTAAGCGTTTCTCTCAAGAGCATCGTCACATAAAATACATTTTAAGTAGCTTAATCTCTTCTGCTAAACGTTCCTCTGCTCTGCATGGAGCGGTTTAATTCTGTTGCTGCAAGATGTCTTTGAATTTTTGCCATTAGCCAGAAAGTACAACTCCTTTTTTTTATTTCTAGATGCTAAAAATATAATTCTGAGAAAAGGATGTTAGAGTGGCGATAGTCTAAAGCTGTATGTCCTATCACAGTGCTAAGCATGTGTAATGAAATTAATTGAGATAAATGTTTACACCAATAGAAACAAGGAAATGCAAAAAAAAGTTGATGGCTCTGGAAACTTAATTGAATCTAATGTAGTGAAAAATTGAGCACAAAAAGCCTGAATAACTGGATAAATATAAAGAATAATGTCTAATTTAATGTTGAAACAACATTTCTACAATGAACGATAAGGAGATGAGGACATGTTGAAAAGAGAACGGACGATGAAAGCTGAACGTTAGCTCTAGAAGTTTAATAGAAATAGAAATAGAAATAAAAAAAATAAAATATAAATATAAAAATATGAAAGATAAAACTGATAGCCTGGACAATTTTACAAGGACACACGTTTAGAAAAATTGGTCTGCAATTCTATGACAAACCATTTAGAGCAGGTTAATGAAAATTGGCAAAATAATAAGAATATTAAAGAATGGGATTATGTTAGATTTGTAAGTTCTAACAAAGACTTTTCTTAATTCTCTAATAAGACGTTTTTGCATGATTTCATACTTAAACCTTTCCTCTTCATGTCTCCAGCTGATGATGTTGACTTGTATAAGGCCCCCAGTCTCACTCCTCGGACCAGGGACGAGTTCCTCCAGTGTAAGTTCTGGTTTATACTATAATTCTAGAATTTCCTTGAGGACACATCAGACAGGGCAGGGTTGCTAGAGACATCACAGAAGGTCCAAGGACTTTTGATTTCTCTCCTCTGGTGATGATTCATCATAGCACCAGACTATTTCTGGCAGAGCCGTTTTATTCTTCTCCATTAGCTCCTGAGAAGTCAAGTTGGCTTGAGTCCTGTTTAATGTCAAGATCTAGTGGGAGTCACCCAAAACAAATTCCTCACACGCTGAGATTTTCTTTTCCAAGTAAATTGTAAAACAGGTTTTTTTCTGCGTAGTGTGTGGGTGTGCGGGTGACTCATGTTCACTGTCATCCTTCAAGCCATTTTATCTTCTGCTCTTGTAGTCAGCTGGTCTTTTACTGGCCGAACACTATAATATTTGGAAGATGGCATCTAAATACTGTACCATGTTTTCCTGAAAACCAGACATAATTGGAATATAGTCATCCTCATCCAGAATTCTAAAATGTACAATTGAGACCCAATCAAGGCCTAGTTCCATTTTTGGAGTAATGATAAATAAAATTTGACAAAACGTTTTGCCGGTTAATTTTCTCACAGATTTTCAAGAAACAATTTTCAAACAAAACCATGTCGTTTCGCAAAGCAGCGCATTTATTGTTTTTAATTCTCCTCGGTTTCGTGTTTAATTACACATGCATGTTGAAAATTCTGCAAAAATTTCCAGTCAAGCTTTGATGATTAATGGCTTAAAAGATTCAAACAAGGGTTTTTGGAAGCCTATGAGCATTGCTATCATGGTAAATGACAGTCTACGGTATACATACTGTATAGATTTTCAGGAAAACATGGAATGGCTAAGTTGTTTGAAAGATTATAACAAATTGTAGAGTGATTAGTCCGTTTTAAATATTCATGGACACTCTCGGCCCTCTAGATCAGAGACGTTCACGCACCTCTGGCAGGAACCACCTGCAAATGTCCAACCAGCTCTGAGAGCCAATGCGCAGACTCCACCACTAGGCAGGTGACATCTTATTTAGGACACACTTGCTTCCACACGTTGCTCCTTACTTCAGGATTACTGATCTAGACTCAGGTTTGCATGGAGTTTGACCAAGCAAGACTGATTCATGGGTCAGGAATTCTACTCTAGGTCTGGTACAGCTTGAGATATTGAGAAATCACGAGTTCCATTTACCTTGCCTTCTAGATGTTGGATTTTTGACTAATACAACTAACCAACTAGCAGTGGTGTAAAGTACTTGAGTAAATGGACTTTACTTAAGTGTTGGTTTGGCTACTTTGTACTTGTACTGAGTATCATAAGCAACTTTTACTCTCTACTTGACTACATTTTTGATTAAATATCTGTACTCTTTACTCTACTACATTTGAATGAACACTTACATTGTGATTGTTCGCGACAATTCTTTTTACCGCGGTTAATTTCTTGATCGAACAAGGCGATATCGCCATCTGCAGGATGCTATTTTTGAGCTTATTCAATTTGACTGAGACTGACTTTTTGTTTTTTTTATATTTTTTATTCTGCCATTTTGAAACATTGAGGACATTTCTAGATTAGGAAATAAAACATAAGAGAATTTTTGTTTTTCACATTTTCTTTTTTTGTCTAAAATCAGTACGTGTGAAATGCTCAAGTTCTTTTAAAATTGGATAATTTATGACATTTATTCGAGTCTTCTTTGAAGTGACTTGTAATGGAGTAATATTTAGGTACTTAAGGTACTTTTACTCAAGTATTGTTTTCAGGCACTCTTTACACCTCTGCATGCTTTATGTAGGTAACATTTACAGTTATTCGAGCTGGAAAACCAAATCTTTTTGGTTTTGCAGCGACTGATCTCCATTTCCAAGCTTATAAATCACCAAAAAGTATGCGTATTTTAACCATAGCCCGTGTCTGATAACTTCTCGTGAACTTTATTTTTTCAAGATGCCTGTCAGATCACACTGGACCCAAACACAGCCTACAAACAGCTCTACCTGTCCCGCGGCAACAGGAAAGCGGTGCTGAAGAAAGACCCCCAGGCTTACAACGAAAGCCCCCAGAGATTTGACTGCCTGCCTCAGGTGCTGTGCAACGAGACCTTCTCCGGCGGTGCCTACTACTGGGAGGTGGAGTGGAGTGGAGAAGGCGCCTCCGTAGGTGTCACCTATAAAGGCATCAAGAGGACGGGCTACGGAGATTCATCTCGTATCGGCTACAACCGCAAGTCCTGGAGTCTGTACTGCTCGGACACGGGCTACTCGGCCCGACACAGCAAAGACCAGCTGGAGATCAAAGCTCCCTACTCCTCTCGCATCGGGGTGTTCCTGGACTGTGCTGGAGGAACCCTGTCCTTTTACACTGTGTCTGAGTCCATGTCACTGATCCATCAGTTCAAGGCTTCTTTCAGCGAGCCGGTCTATCCCGGCTTCTGGGTTTGGTACGAGTCGGCCATTACTATTTGCCAATTGTGAATGAAACCAACCTGATTTGCAACTGCTTTTGGTGTGAAATTATTCTTACTTTCAGTCATTGATGGTATATTATATCTGTAGTACATGAACAAATGGGTATACATTTGTAATTGTTTCTTACTGTTTTGCATTTAAGAAATCAATTTTTATGTGATAATGCATATTTTAACACTTTATTATGCCATGGGATTATAGTGTGTGATTGTGAAAGTATTTTGTTATTTACTCTACACAAAGTTATAATCAGAAAATGTTTGTTCCACAATTACACAATTGTTCACATTTGATAATTCACACAGTAACATCCACCATTATTTTATTCCTTGCTTTTTTATTTAAACTATTAATTGTATT
>SOMO01000093.1:98460-111138 GCA_028128575.1 Paedocypris carbunculus
ATGAGTCAAAAATCATGGGTTTTTGATATATAGTCACATGACTGTATTCTGTTAGGTTCCCTGTCACGGTCTTTGTCTTTGCAGGTCTGCGGTCCTCAGCTCTGTTGTCCTTGCTGTCCGTCAACGAATCCACCACCGAGAGCGAACTGTGTCCCGTCACCCCCGGCTCGTCTCAGGACATCAGCATCACGGACACGCCCTCTTTACCCAGCAGCACCACTGCCATCTGCTCACCACCGCCACCGCGAGACAAGGTCCGTTACTGCAATCCATGATTTACTATACACTAAGGAACACTTACAGTCCTTGTTTTTTTTTTTTTTTNGTGCCGTTACATCATTACCTTCACTAGACAAGAGTATGATGTATATTAAATAACGCTTATACACTCCTGCCTTTTAATTATGATGTCAATATTTCAAAGTGTGTGTGTGTGTGTGTGAACAATGTCTTCTGCCTCGTCTTAAGTGATGTGAACAGTGACTATAGATCTGACCCTGCGTGACAGACGCTTCAACCTGTCAAAGGCACAAACAGGAAAGTTACTGTTTAGCTTGGATCCAATCCAGTGACTCCTGTTGGGAATGTCAGGAATGTCTAGCGGGAGTCGGAAGTCTGGGGACAACTGTGTGTCTTTTCCGGAGTTATAAGATGGTGAATTTGAGGATGTTGAATGTATTTTTCATTTGGTTTGGAGCACGGTTCTGGCACACGGCTGCTGAGGAGCGTTTCTGAGGAACTGACGGACATGTGCCTAGGTTTTACTGGAAATAACCACAGAAAAGAAAGAAAAGAGAAGCCTGACTTTATCCGTAGCTGTACAAGAAAACTCCAGCGGTACAAGAACATATTGATCACTAGGCCAGAAAAGATTAGATATTGATCTGCACTGCTGACTGTATGTTTCAGGGATGAGACCTGTAACGATTACGCTCTGCGCTTTTTTCAATTACGTCTCAGAAATACACAAACATAAATTTATCCATGCATTTCTGGGTCACATGGCGCTTGGGCCAATCCCAGCAACCCTGGGCCAACAGCCAATCACAGAGCAGGACACACAATTTCACACTCTCACTCACACCTATGGGCAAACATTCCTAACTCCAGTTCTGCTAAAAGAATGGTTTTGAATAGGTTGTTTTTGTGAAAACCAGTTCTTACCAGGCCTATAAGGTACGGGCTCCCAGCATCCCCTAGCAAATGTGAAGTGAAGCCCTGGAAGGCAACAGCAGTGGCTCTTCTGGTAGGTATGACAACAAACTGCAAACGAGAAAGAGAGAGAGGGAGAAGGAGAGAAAGAAAGAAATAAAAAAATAAAATAATGAAACAAAAAACTTAAAGTCAAATACTTCCAAAAACATACATCTCTCTATACATTACATTTCAATCAATCCCTTTATAACACACAACCCTTTATTTTCCCTGTTGACTGAACATATTTCCCTCTCTTTGTCTTTCCTTCTCTGTGACTTTCACACTCCACCACTCCCTTCTTTCACCAGCCTTTTGCTTTTTTTTTGCCTCACAGAAAAACACACAGACATGTTTTTAGCTCTTATTTTCCATGAGTGGCATTTCCATCAAGTGCAATCAAAAGCGCCAATTTTGTCTTGGGCTCGACCCAGACGGTAACAAACAGACATTCTGCCATTTAAAACCCCAATCTAGCCAAAAAAGATGACCACTGCACGTTACTGCTAAAAGCTTTAACGTTTCCACTCAAACCAGCAAATAAATACAGGCTGTAAATACATACCATTAAAATGTCTGCTGTTATGGCCCAGTTCAAGAAAAGAAGCGTCTCTCCGATGAAAATGCAGATCTGTTGGACAAAAAAAATTAGGAAAAACATTAATTAGTTATTCTTAAAACTTTTGATTTAAACGTAGACTGCAGGATTCTTGTCAGCTCACGTACATATTAAGTACTTATGTTAGTTTGTGTGAATACAGTAGGTTATATTCATGCATCTGTGGCTAATATCATGGCAAATTTAACTGACAAATATAGCTGGAAGCAGTATTGTCGGGGTTTGGGGATTCTTAGTGATTATGGGATGTACACACACCAATTATTGTAATATATGACGGTATTCTATACACTGTATATATATTCAAAAATCCAAAACATTCCAATAGGATGTTCGACCCTGGAGGACACAAAAATACCTATTACACTATTGTTACTATACAATTTAGGCTAACACATTTTTATTGTATTCGGAAAAAAATCGAAATGAATTCATTTTAGGCTATAATAAAAGACATAAAACATTTTTCCTACTGTAGGTTGAATTTCAAATGGTTTATCATGAGAATATGGATTCCATTCTTTTTTCCACTTTTCAAAGCTCTTTCTCAGGCTTTTAACGTCTAACGGTGGGATTTTACATTCTATTAAATCTCCACCGAGAGCAGGTTGTGCAGTTCTGTCGGCATTTTCATTTCCACTAAGACCGTCTGGGGTTTTTAACAGAAACTATATTTTTAATAAGCCATCGCAGTTCATTGACTTCAATTACAATATCAGTAAAGACAGGATGCTCTGTTTTATAAAAATGCTGTAAAAACGACAGTGAGTTTGTAGAAATAATGATATTATCATCTTTAGCATTTTTTAAATATTCCAGGGTTATCGCAAAGTAGCAAACACTTAAAATGTTGCGGAATGTGTTCTAGCTGTCTTTGTACAACTGCGAAACACTCGTTCTATTTGATTCCTGAGCATTTGTGTCAGATAATGTCGGTTAAGTGTCTGAGTAGCTCCAGGTCTTTTAATAGAGCTCCACACTCCCATGAGAAAAACAGACTCGGTCCGTCCTGTTTCACTGCAATCAGTCATAGTCTGGATTTCCATGGCGCTGGAGTCGGATTGAGACACGTGGATTGAATGTCTGAACTAATCAGAGCGACTTGACAGAACAGATTCCGTTTCTCCATATTTCCTCTCCCAACATGACTGACGGCAGCTGCTGGGCAGACCTGAGAAGTTTGTGTGAGGAACCGAGGAACTGGATCCGCCGTTGTCCTGGCAGGGTTTTGTTTTATGTCGACCTCTGAGGAAACTGCTCCAGGAGCTTCTGTTAATGTGTCGGTGTGTGAGAAGAGTGTGTGTGTGTGTGTGTGCACGTGTCCGGGACCGTGTCCTGCAGCGAGTTCGGGCTCAGACACCGTGACGGACGCGTCAGACGGACTGAAACCCTGCAGGACTTGTGCTGAAGCCTGGAGTTGCTGACGAGACGGAACACACCCTGACACTCTTCTTCCTCACATTCCCGCGCTGCTTCTGCACAGCTTTAGGAAAGATTCGATTTGGGCGTGAAATCGCTTTTAAAATGTCTGTAGCTGATTTTCTAGCAATAATATTTTCTTTGTAAGGCACTAGGGCTTATTTTTGGAATTATTTTTAGGTTCAAACATATTTTTTTTCAGGAAACAAAAATCAGTTTATAATATACTAATAATGCACGGATATATGTATGTATAAATAAGTATATTTACAGTATATGAAACTGCATATAATATACATTATCTATATAGTATAAACTTGCGTTTAAGCCAAATGAATTAGCCAAATAATATAACTGTATGATTAGTTATTCCATCACTCTATCCATTATCTCAAAGGCTTGTCCATTTCTGGGTCAAGTGGAGATGGAAGCCAATCCCAACATCTCTGGGATTATGTTTTTAACAAATAACGTTTTTAACAGCCTAACCAAAATTTTTCCAAAGTAAGAGAAATGTTTGATAAATCGGGGAAATCATCCTAGCAGTGGTGTAAAGTACTTGAGTAAATGGAATTTGTTACTTAAGTATTTTGGCTATGTATACTTGTATCAATTACTTGCTACTTGACTACATTTTTATTGAGTGTCTGTACTCTTTACTTCACTACATTTGAATGGACACCATCCGTTACTCGTTACTTTGTGATCGCAACAAGTGGGCAATGGGGCAATATCGCCATCTGCAGGGTGCTTAAGGTACTGGCTGCTACTTATGAGATACTAAGTCACGTTAACGTGAAATAGCGGTTGCACTTTTTTGCACATTTGTGTTTGACTGAGACTGACTTTTTATTGATTTTGTTTTGCCATTTTTTTGTCAGGTGTTAAATTTAGGAAAATACAGCATAAAACGTTTCACATTTCTTGGTGTTTTCTGAGCTTAAATTCAGTATGAGTGGAATACTTAAGTTCTTTCAACATTTACTCAAGTCTTCTTGGAATTGGTGACTTGTAATGGAGTCATTTTACAGTACGGTAACCTAGTTCCAGGAGCAAGAGGAACACGCTGAGGAATAGTCTGCTCTAAGACGTTGGAGACCTCCTCAGGAGAGCCGTGAACATTTTGTTCTGTCCGCTCTGTTTTTGTCGGAAGAGTGACCTTGTCGAATTTTGGTTTCATATAATGCCCAGCGTTTCTCTGTTAGTGAGTCACAAAAGCCACGGTCTATTGTTTCACCGACTGTGAAAGCTGCTCCTTTTCCTGCTTTACATGCCAATGAAACCCAGAGCGCTTATCCTTTCACTGATGTGTTTGGACCTCACAACCCTTCCAGGCAACTCCAGCTAGTAAAACCGCATACCACGGTAACTTTATCTTTCGGGTATATCTTTCTGTTGATTCCTGAAAAGAGTTGACCTGGTCTTGTCTCGACCTTGCCAACAAACATCAGGTGAAGATCTGAACCCGTAGCAGGACTTACGTATGCTCCCACAATGCTCTTCTTGGCCACCACAAAGATGAGGCAGATGAATATGGCGGAGCCCAGCATGCTGACGGCACACACCAGCGGGTCGGCGCGCTCGGTCTTGGAGCGGCAGAGTCGTGTGGTCACGGCGCCGATCACCACCCCCAACAACCCCGTCACGCAGGTGATGGCCCCGAAAATCAGGCTGGAGATGATAATGAGATGCCTGTTATACTCACACACGGTTGTGTTTGGTGTGTGTGTGTGGTGTTACCTGTCTTTGCTGCTGCAAGGCTGGTAGGTGCAGCTCACCGCCGTCTTCTGGACCACCTGAGCTCGAAACAGGTACTGAGGAATCCAGATCCCAAACGCTCCCGTGGCGAATGACACGGCCGCCGATGCCAGCGAGGAAAAGACGTAGCTGCGACTGGAACACAACAAGCATTCTTTGGTCAGTTTTATTATACGGGCTAAAAGCTCTGATGCAAAAGAAATCTAATTCTAATGTAAAAATGCATATAGTTTATCTTTGATTCAGTCAGTGAAGCGAAATGTTATAAGTATTAATATAAGTTGCAATTCCATTTCATATTTTATTTATATTGTCATTTTATTGAAACAGAACCAGGCAATGTTGCTCACAAATATTCAGTTACAAAATTGTTTAGTCACAATTATTTAGCAGAATGGGGGAAAAAAACTAAAACAACAACCCATGTTGCAAATAAAATCAATAATTTCAAATGCTCTGTGATCTGATAAAAATGTAATAAATTAAAAATGTTAAGTCGCATCTGCTAATAAAAATGTGAAATTAAAATGTTATGTCCTTTCTGCTAATAATCATGTATACATTTCTACTAAATACACAAATTCAAATGTACATTGGTGTAAAAGGTGTATAAACACTATATACTGTATGTATTTAATATAGGATGGAGCATCTTGATCTTAAAAATTTGAACCTTAAATTTGATCTTAAATTCACATTTTTCATTTTCATTATTGAATAGATATACTTTCTTTATATTTTCTTTCTTATTGTTTTAATTCAATTTTATTTGTTGGATGGAAATGCTGTATGTGTGCATTTGTCCTGTAGCTTTACTGGTAAAGCTCGTGTTTGCAACACCAAGGTCATGTGTTCAATCCCCATAATAAACAGGTTTTCAGAATAAACAAAAGTTATTTCTAATGCATCAGCTTCTTTGGATAAAAGCATCAGTTAAATTCATGTGCTATAATGACTCAGAAAACAAAATCCAAGTCATACTTTTTGGCAAGAGCTTTCATATCGCAGAGCCACGATGTTCTTGTCCTTATTCGTCCAGTGAGTTGGTCGGCACATCCTCTCTTCGGCTCGGGGACGAAGATGAGAATGAGAGTTCCTGCCGTTAAGCCCAACATGGGAGAAACCTTGAAATACAAACACAAATCACCACGTTTTAGAAGCAAAATCACACTGGAAATCCACACATCATGAGCATAGTACGTATTATTTTTTTTCTCGGCAAAAACTAGACTAAACAGCGTGTGTTCTGTCAAACTGAACGCCGTGCAGTGAACAATAAGAGCAGCCTCACTTCCTGTTTGGTCTAGGAAGTGCATAATGGTGCTCCCATTGTGTGATGATTAGCTTTTTTTTAGCTTTTGTTAAAAAAAAGACGTAATTTTTTTGTTTAAGTTGAGTCGAGGTGTGTTATTCTGAAGTAGACGTCATTGGCAAATGCGTCTTTTCTTGTCATATTTTTCAGCTTGTGTGGGGGCAGCTGTGGTCCACCAGGCCATGAGCTATTATCTCTTTTATCATCCTTCTGATAGCCGGCGTGTGTGTGTGTGTGTGTGTGTGTGTGAGAGAGAGAGAGAGAGAGAGGGAATGTGTTAAGTAGTTCACTCGCCCACATGGAAGCTCTGTAAGCGCCTCTGTTGCTCGTAAAAGCCAAAGCAATTCAAATCTGTCTGGGCTTTTCCTCCTGGAGAACATTTATAGCTAAGAAATGCAAAGCCTTGCTCCAAATGTTCTGCTTTCATCTTGCACATGTCAACTGTAGAAAAACGCCTGGACTTGCTCATATACGTTTTATTAAACCGTGTAATTTGTCACGTAACGCCTTTAATTTGTAATGCTGCAAAATACTGTCCTTAATTTGCGTTTATGATAGCAATAACACAATTTCAAAACCATCAAGTTACAATAATACAATGAATAAAATCTCTTTGAAAATGATTCAGAATTTTACATTTGTTACATCGAATCCTCAATGCTTTTTTTCCATTTAAATCCGTTCCTATACAGCATATTCATCTAATTTAGTATTTTATGTTGCTATTAATTTCTCTTATTTGAATTAAAACTATTTTATTTAAAATATACGTCTAATCACGCATCTACGGCAGATTGTCAACAGGTATATTTATAAGATTCCAAACCACGTCTGGAATTAAAGGCGTTTGGTTTACAAGCATTTTGGTTTTACAAGCATGTTCCCGGAAAGAATTAAACTGGGAACTTGAGGTTTCACTGTATTTAGACTGAAAAATATTCCCTTCCACTGTAATCTGTGTTTGAGCCACACAAAGCCCGCCATTACAGTCGCTATTACTTTATAACTAGAAAACTCAGCAACCGTGAACAAATCCGAGAAGCACAACATTTTAAGCACAGTGGAATGTGACGGGTTATAGTAGATAACTCATCTTGAACTCTGACTGGTTTATTTTGCTTCTTTGGTTAGACGCTGCCTTTCCCTGTTAATCTTAAACTAGTGCGCTGGCTTTTGAGATCATTAAGGTTAAAGTTGGAATAGAGACTCCCGTCGAGGATCAAAGGCCGAGTGTAAAAATAAGAAAGAGATCTGTGTTTTATTTCTCCACACTGGGTCTCAATAATTAAAGATATAATCCTCTGTATGAAACACTATTCCATCCACTTTAAAAAGAATAATACATGGGGAAAAACACCCCAATATATCTCTCTTTAAAGAAGAAGAAAGGCAATGGAGATCTTAAGGCCAATGGAAAACAATCTAATCTGTTCTCCTCACTGGAGCTTGATATCGAATGGCTGTTGTTGTTGTTTTATCCATAAAAAGTGACAAATAATTGCCCCCAGCTCTGAACTTTTCTTCCTAGGGAATGTTGGGCATTGGAAGGAGGGCTACTGTTTGTGAAAGCGTCCCTACAAACTCCAAATAAAGCTATTCATGATCTGAAGGCCGTATAACTGTCATGTCGCGAGGTGTTTGCGCCAGCTTTAGAGGGGTTAACACTACTCTTAAAGTCTTCTTTTAGGCGTAAGTGCTCAACAACCAAACCTCTGTGGAGGTTTAAGAGGCAGCCGCACAGCAAGAGCGAGTCAAGTTCATGCAAAGACCCTCTGTGGCTGGTTTATGACCCCACAAAAGGAATGAGTGATGAAGTCCACCTGTTCACTTGAGCATTCACCTGTTAAAATGTGGACAGTATGAGTGAAGGGGCTGCTCTCCAAATGCCACAGAGCTAATGAAGGAGGAAAGACAGGAATCTGAGGCACTTCGGTGGCCTCTCGCTTTCACTGATCACTTCTGGTTTGACTCTTTGCTTTTCCCCTTTCACTTCTGGATTAGTGGAGACTTGCTGGGAGAAAACCCAACTGTGATTCTCTTTTGCTTGCTCGGTCATTTCATAAATTAGCTTTAGAGTGGCTATGGTTGATATTTTAGAAGAGTCTGCTTTATGGAATCAGATCAGTGCCAAAAATATCAAAAGTACATTTCCAAAAACAGTTTTGTTCGCTTTTTTTTTTTTTTTTGCTTGCAATCTTCACATTTTCGTTCGAATTGAGAACTTTTTTTGTAACGATTTTTTTTGTGCGTTTCAGATTTTTGCCCTCGGACTTTTGGCACTAGTTTCACATGGGGGCGGCCCTTGCTCTGATTGGCTGGTGAGAATGTGATTGGCAGCAGTTGACCCCATGTGAAACTAGTGCCAAAAGTCCAAAAGCAAAAATCTGAAACGTGTCTAAAATGAGAAGAATGCAAGCAAAAAAAAAAATAATTCGTTGTTTCTCATAAATATGTTTAATATGTTTGGCACTAGTCTGATTCCATACTGCTTGGGAACACTCAGCCTCAAAAGCGTTTTTGTGAGCGGCTCTTTTCTTTGTGATTCTCTGCAGAGTGAAGATCTCAGTGTTACAGCATTAGCCTGGGATCGCGTGTGCGAGCTGGACCCAGGAGAGCTGCTGCTGATGGTAAATTAATGTTCTCCAGTCAGGCTGTCAATGCTCGGGGCAGGAATGCTGGGCTGCTTTTTCAGGAGACCACTGAAGGTATTTTGGGATTCACCTGTCTACCTCAAGTTTTCAGAGATGTTTAAGTACACGGCGAGAGGAAACGGTGTGTGTTTGAGGACGTTTTGCAGGCGTCCATAAATATTGATACACACGATGAGACCTTTCCACAGCTCTTACCCTTAAAGCCCAGTTCCAGTCGCCTCCAGCGTCTTTAGCAATGGATCCCAGGATGTAGCCCAGGCCGCTGCGGAGGAAGAGCAAGCACGTCAGCTAACATTACACCGTAGATTAAACTGTAGGCTAAAAACCCCCAGGATAAATTAGGAAACTTGACAATCACTTGCTCAAATAGATCAAACTAATCCAGCAGAAGTAAAACCTCTCACCTCTAAACTTAAAATCAGTCATCACGTGCAGTGCATGTTTTATTATGCAAAGTACAAAATCTACTAAAGTTGCTTCTTAACACTCACTCAAGAAAATTTGAATAGATTATGCCATTTCTGAAAAAGTGGAGAACTCTAATACTGTAACTTCTATCACAATGCGAAACATGTTTCCTGAAAGTGGGCAATGCTTCCTATGTTTAATATGTTCATGAAAGATAAAAGTTGACCCGAGTAGAAAGGAAAAAATTGTATATCTTTATTTATTTATTTTAGGACACCAGGAAGATAACTGACATTTAAAGTCAATAGGATAACTGGATGTAAAAAGTACAAAAGTTGAGAATATTAAAATTGTTGTTAATAATAATAAACAACAGGTTAAAAAAAAAAACAGATCAGCTGCCTGCGATTTGTAAACGTATGAGTAAAAGCATGAGCATTTTTGTTCGTTTTCATTTGGACTCTGTTTTATTTGATTGTTCCGAACATCAGCTTTCCCTAATTCAAAAAATTGTAATGCTCTCATTAGATTTGCAAGTTCAGCATGCATCCTAATGCATCCTAATGCTGGAGACAGAACATCACCTCCGGCGATGTAAGACAGTCAACCACTTAGCATTTCTCAGGGGCTTAGAATGACAGATCGGCTTTGCGGGGAGAGCGAAAAAAGAGAAAATGACTGGAAAAACACGCAGTTTTTCTCACGATTAGATTTGGTGTGGACCAACTCGAGAACTGTGGCGTAACTCTTAGGTTCGGGCATTCAAATGACCTTATTTGGTAAACGCAACAGGGTTACGATGCGCTGTAGGAAAACGCAATTTAATGATCAGCAAACTGAAGACGTTCAAGGTGGGACCTTCTCTACCCCATCGGCATCTGAGGAATCTCTGAGTCACAGTCCTTCAGACATAGACCAAACTCTCTCAGCTCGGCATCCTGTTTACAGTCCGATAAGTTCATAATTACCCCGTTATGATCTCACCCTCGATGAAGACGTATTTTCCCTACTGGTCTTACGCTAAATTGTTCATCCATCGAAAGCTTCTCGACTTATTTAAATCAGTGCTTTTCCCGGTTTGTTTAGTAAATGTTCTGTTTTCCATTGTGCCTTGGTTCCTGACAGTCAGGGGGTTTATTTCTCGTGGAGCGTTCCTCCCTACATTTATCCCAACAGTCTCTTCCTGTGTCGGCCAGGCTGTCGCTCAGCAGGTAAACCACATTGTTTACCTCAGTGTCAAACCCGTCTGATGGGCCAGCCGGACCCACGGCCTCCAACAATCCACCCTTATCTACCCAGTGCACATGGCTCTTAATATTCCCGGCGGGCGATCCAGGACACTTAGTATGTAGATTTCAAACCGTTTTCTTGCCAGGCCGGATGCAAAAACACGTTTAAAACTGCTGGATTAAACAATCTGTGTTTTTAACGGATTCACACAGCACGGAATCCTGTCAACTTCCTGGAAACGGTTAAAACATTGAGGAGAAATAAACAGGGTGCTAGACAGGAAGTGAGACAGCACAGTGCAGTCGTCCAGTCTTTCACCTCTTATTGTTCGTTCTGGCGATCGCGTTGTTATGGTCGAACCCTGTTGGCTCACACATAGCAGAACTCCCCAGGGCCGAGGCTTTTTCCTAAACTCATCTCGATTTTTTCTACATTTTTATGTTGGAGAAATTTAAAAAAACAAACGTATCACTATGAAGTGCAAAAAGTTACAACTGAAATACTAAAATAAACCTGCGAACGTGCCGTATGTCCAACCCGGGTTTGCATGTGAACGTAACGGTGCTAAGAAAGCGTTGTGAGCGCATCGATAAATATTTCAGCAGCTTCCCTTCGTTTGTTTTCTCATCTCTTTTCTCTCCAGCCTTTTTCCACCTCAGTGAACAAAAGAAAGTGGCCCGGTTGCTGTTAAGTGATGGAAATACAGGAGCTTAGGACTTTTCTCACCACCAATATATTCGGATTATCCGTCTCGACTCGTCCAGAAGTCTTTCAGTCACGGGGTCGGAGACAGTGACCCCGCAAAAAAACACAACGTTGCTTTCTTTGGTTCTCTCGAGTTACCTGACATTTCACGGCATTGATATTCTAGTTTTTGGAAACTTAATAAGATATGCATGAGGTCAGGAAAAAAAAAGATAAAAAGGTTGTATCCAGTCAGAAGCTCAGAAAAAGTATGCTATATACCGAATAAAATGCATATTATATTTATAATAGTTTTGTAAAAATCAAAAGATCTCGATGAATGAATTTTTTTTNNAACCCATTTAATGAATTTGAGTAAAAACACACAAGTATAAATTATTAAATATCATCAACTATTAAAGATGTTTTTCGAGTAGATTTGAATAAAAAGTAATGCGTTTTCAAGACTCACCTTCCCAACGGAATGGCCAGGTAAAAGACTGAGAGCATCATTGTCCTTCTGTTGTTCACGAAAAGGTCTCCAATGATGGTGGGTGAGATGGAGGAGTAGCTGGATTCTCCGATCCCAACCAAGCATCGGGACAGTACTAGCAACCAGTAATACTGAAAAAGAAAACACACACAAAAAGTTGTAAAGACCACCACAGATCACACTTCTGCATTCGTTAAGATCTTTTTATTTAAGGATTCAAACATTGTCATGCTTTTTTATGGAATTAAATCTTTGCATAGCTCTTTGTTTAGTTGTACATTGAGTGAGATTGTCAATATGGCCACTAGGGACCGTATGTAAGCACATGTCTTACTCAAAGACAGACAGAATGGGATTAGAACCTGCATTCTCAAGTCCAATTCCCAACCACAGAGCCACGACTTCCTACAGTATGTATTATAACACATCTATTCTTGTAGAATAATGGAGTAATATTAAAGAAATGGCAGATGTTTTCTCCTCGGGCTCTTCGTTCAGCCCAGAGCTGCTTCATAAATCTGATCAAAGAGAATCTAGAACAAATCCTGAAACTGTGGTGACATGTGGCCGTTGTCCTCTGACCTGCATTATTGAGGAAGGAAGTTTAGACCCAGAAACCACCCTTCCCTGAAAAGGCGTGTGTGTGTGTGTGCGTGTGTGTGTGTGTAGACGCTCTGCCGTGAGTGTGAAAGATCTCTCTATAGCTCTGTGAAGAATCCGGGTCATTCCATCGTCTCCACACGATCGATTATTCTCCCCCTCACAGTCTCTTTACGTTCTGACCTCTTTCTCTTCATCCATTTTAGCCTGCGCTCCCTCCATCATTCGTCTTTCTAAATGATACTTTAAGTCTCTTTTCTTGTCTTTTGCAGGGTATTTCATAATGGGAGCGACATGTCTGAGGTCATTT
>SOMO01000093.1:114171-132350 GCA_028128575.1 Paedocypris carbunculus
GAAAAAAAAAGAAAATTAAGTAATATAAAATGAAGTGTTCTGCATTACTACGTTTAAAATAGCAAATTCTACTTAAACTAAGGAGGAAAAAAGCAATCATTTTTCAGCACTAAACTCGTGCTGATGCTTGTGCTAAGATTTAAATTTTATGCAATTGACCAGCAATAAAAATAAGGGATACGAAATATGCACACTGTTAACATCTAAACTAAGCCTATAAGTTTAAAAAAACATTGAAACAAGTCTACAACAATTTATGAAACAATTTATTAAAACTCTCTGACTACTAAGCCACAAATCCTCGTCTTTAAATATTAATCACTAGAGCGTGATACATCAATTAAACAATAAATGCATTGTGTGCGTACTGGTACTGAGCAGCTGGACGTCTAAAAAGTCTTCGCCCATGCTGTTGCGTGCGGTGCAGGTGAAAACGGCGTAGTCCAGCAGAGCGCTGACGTTAATCACAGTTAACACACTAGTATGAATTGCTCCTTCCTTTGACGTTTTCTCTTCATATCTATAAAACATGAAAATTTCACTGCAAATAAGAATTCTCTATTCAAACATCCCAAAAACAACCAATCACAATTCAATATGGAAGTTCATTAAAGAAAGTAAGAAAGATATGGTGAACACAATACATCAACATTTTAGAATACTATGTTAAGTAAATAAGTCATATNGATCTTCTCTTCTATTTGCGCAAAGTGAGTTGAGAAGCACGGATCTGGTCGTGTTTATTCACATGCGATAAAGTGTTAAAAGTGTCGTTTAATGAGTCAGAAACCAAATGAGATCGAGACACAGCTTATCCGTCTGTTAAATGATTTTTCTCTAAAGCAAAAGATGTGACAAATATTTTAAAGCAGATTACCAAGAGCAGCTTTCAGTTCAGGGCGTCACTTACTTCTTTGGTAATGAAGGAGCTGAGCAGTGTCACAAAAGACCAGAAGAAGATTCCACAGCTCAGGATGACCTTCCTGTTGAAACGGTCTCCTAGATAGCCAAAGATAGGAGCAGCCACCATAAAACTGCAGATGAAAACTGAAAAAAACAAGAAGGTAGTTCAGTGCGGTGGTTCATAAATCTCTCAAATCCACAGTCAATGTAAACATGCGTACGTCTACGAGAACTGATATTGAGAAACTTGAGGAAACCACGTCTGAGGCTATGAAATCTGACTTCCACTCTTGATTAAAGTCAATAGTTCCGTAAAATATTGTGCAAGGTTACGTTTGAGAAAGCCGGCATAAGCTCTGCCCTGTTTTCCTTGGCATCAAGTTCAAGTCGAAGCTCAAACCAACTCGAGGAGACGCTGGAGAAACCGACACGCAGCCTTTGCCAAGCCTGCTGGGAAATCACTGCTCCCACCACGGCCACAAATTACAGCAGCACTTTGCTAAATGATCTGCCGTTTCATTCCTGAATTCTCTCACTTAGTGATCGTAATGAGGCGGCCTATGAGACCCAATCCAAAGAGGGATGCCACTTGAACATTGAGTAAAAAACACAACAGAGTGAATTATGTTTCGCTGAATAGAGTAAGCCAGAGCTGACACTGATCCAGATGCTGTAAAAAATAGATGTGGTGTGACTGAAACGATTATTAGTGTTAATGTGGACAAAACTGGGTCAGATAGTTGCTTGATGAGAAGAAAAGTCAACAAAGGAGTGTGATAATGTGTTACTTGTCCTCATCTACTTTGAAAATCAAATGTTCCTCACAAACGTACCCACAGCAGTTTAGGTTAAATAAAAATAAAACAATTTTGTTATCTTTTAGAATTAGAATTGTAACCAATAAAAAACTAACAATTTTGCTACTGTAACCAACAAAAACATGTACAATGTTGCTATGGTAACCAACAAAACATGTAACAATGTTGCTATTGTAACCATCCTTTAAAAAATCCATTTGTAGTTTGTTGAAAGGAAGAACAAACTTTTCACAGTCAAAGTGTGAACTACTGATTGCCAATTCTATATACGTAATATTACAATTGTAGAAAACTACAAATCCCATGATCTATGTGTGCTCACATTAGCTTTGTTAGTTCCACATGAGAACACATGAACATATTTTAGACATATTTTATAAATTAGTTATACTTGAATGTATGATAGCAATAATGGCTATTTTTCACCTAAGACAAGGACACAGCTACTTTTTTTAATTTAAACAGAACCTTTACTGTATTTCAGGCAGGACGCCCCCTGCAGGTCACCAAGCCCACAGCCATTTCCCAGAAGCCTAACATGAATGCACAAGCAGCATTTATTCATTTCTAGTCTTCAAGCATGACCACACACTTACAAAGGTCTGATTTTAGTTAACTTTATAACATACGATTTCTATCCCTCGCTATATCTCAAAAAAAGCGTAAGCATTGTTATCGCCATTCTAGAATCCGCTCATTTAAGTCTGTCGTTGATTCGTGAAGCTGTCTGTCACGGATAGATGAGTGCACACACTCCTCACCCTCGTCCTCCTCTTTTATTTTCCTGTGAATGAAATATGATATGAAGATGAATTGCATCCCGTCACTGTCCTGACAGAGAATGACATACACGGCATCTGCAGCGCTGCTTTCCGAAGCCCCTCTGTCGCGGGCCGCTGACCCTTTAGGCCTTGCATTTTATATTCCACAGCTGCACTTCCCCTCACGCCATTCTAGAATGTTCCTTTATCATTCACATGACCTCTACAGTCGGTAGTATGATCACGATGTGGGTGAAATGGTGATTAATAGAACGAGAGGCAGCACTTATCCATAGCACAACTATGTCCTGTCACGTCACGCTATAAATAGATGCGGAGGTCAGAAATGTCCGCGGCGTGTTTGTGTAAGTGGTATGTCACGGTGATGGCCGTCCGGAATGGGACCAGGATGCATCCGCTTAGCAAAAGATGCCGGGTGGATAAACTCATCTAGCACGCTGGATGTGTTGAGTTGTGTTGTTTTTACATCCGAACAATTGTTCTATTTGACTTGATGATTACATTTGTTTTTTAGTGACTTTTTAATTAAACTTCCTTTTCCCGTTCAAACGATAATTGGCGGCCCCCTGTAGTGCCCGCTTGAAGCCTCCGGAGTTCCAGAAACCTGTTGTTGTTTTTTGCCATCCCTGAGTGACTCTGATTGGTTGAAATCGTAAACATGAATTAAAACAAACAACGTTTTAAAGGATTTTAATATGACCATAAATTCCATAATATGAAGCGCACATTAATTTCACTGTAGCTAAACTCAGAAATCAAATCCGATGTCAGTTGCTATATTTATCTTCTTCTATCAGAATAACTTCCTCACTCTCTTTTTCATTCTCTCTTTCGTGGTTTTGGAAATCATCCAGGCCTGCAAATGTTCATCGATTAAGTATTTCAAATATTTGCAAGTCATTAATGTCCACATTTTTGCAAAATTCCAAATGCGCTCCGTGAATCTTTTTTCACACAAAGACAAACAAAGACAAGCAAAGACAAATATCCACACATTTTTATGTGTTAACACATACTAAAGATGTTTTAATCAGGAAGGGAAAGATTTTCTTTTTCGCAGGTAATTAATACAGGAGTTCAGAAGGTTCTTAAAAATACCAAATTATTCAAAACAAAGAAAATGTGTCTAAATTATTTTCATTTGTAGACACTGCAATCTAATCTAATCTAATCTAATCACAAAAATCGAAATATGATATCACAAAGTGTAATAAAGAAAATGCAGTGTGTGTGTGTGTGTGTGTGTGTGTGTGTGTGTGTGTGTGTTTACATTTGACAACATGTGTGTTTGTTCATAACACTAATTTTTAAACACTTTTCTAGTAGCTTCACTAGCATACTTCTTTACCACGCTTGACTGAAGACTCACTTGTTCAGATTAGATAAGGTGCTTGTGTAAAAGTGTTTGCATAAGACCGAAGGAGAAAGAGAAAGAAAGTTGGCTCTCTTTCTTTCACTTTTAAGAATCTTAAAAATGACATGACAATAAGAGATCTCTGAAAGCACCGGTCTGCTGATCCAGTTGTGTTGTTGTCAGGTACGTGTAATTGTCGCCAACATACCAAACTTCTGACCCAAGCTGAAATTCTCTTTAAAGGGTCGCTGGCTCACGCTGTGCTGAAGTCACTCAAGAGGAGCAACCAGATTTTTCTCATAGTGTCTGAAGAACGACAACCCAGAAGCTCTTTGTGGTGAAGGTAATGAAATCTCTGAGATGCCGTCATGCCTTCCTTTACCTGTTGTGGTCAACAAAGACATCCAACCTGCTTCTGTTTATGCAAATTATAGCCTCATGCAAATGACATACCGCGGTCACATGCTTGACATGGCATTACGAGAAAAGCATCAGGTGGAACGGCGACACGGAGCATCAGCGAGTCAAACTTTGAGTCAAGATGTTTAAACTCATTAAGCTATTTTACACACATATTCGGGCTGTGTCGGGATTAATGAAGCGTCCAGATCTGCCGGTGGCGGTCCGAGGCTGTGTGGGCTCGTGTGATTTAGCGGGCAGAAATGGGTCAGGAGTTGTGGGCTAGCTGTGGATGACTAAGCTAGCAAACCACATCACACTGCATTTAATTGCCTCTATCTTTTATTCGTGTTCAGATAAAGCCTGGAGTCGGGCCTTAATCGCTGGTGTTATAAACGTAAGATTCAGAAACTTCTAGATTCATCATCAGAATATTGACTGGTTTTATTCTACATCCATCCTTGGTCATTCGGAGCAGGACACACCCCTAATTGGTGGCCAACCAATCACAGGACGGAACACAGATACAATTGTTCAATGATTTTTTTTTTATACATAAATTATGCTATAGCATCTCTTTTTGTTAAATACATATTCATAGTTTTTAGTCAATTTTAATTACGTATTGCAAATTATTATATATACTTTTATTTTTGTAATTCTTTTTACTATTTAATATGAATTTTTTTTTTTTTTAAATCAAGCGTTTCTCTTCATGTTATGCCAAATTGTTAGAAGAAATGCGTTTTCAATTGACTTTTTGCATTTCTTGAAATAATTTTTAGTTTTATGTTAATAAGCAAAGGAAATGTTTTTAGTACAGTACTTGAATTGTAACATATTATTTGAAGTATGTTAGAATATCACAACAATTCAAATCATATACCCATATACAATGTTTGACGTTATCGATTTTAGACATCATAACTGTTGTTTAAGAACTATCGCGCTTAATCAATATCGATCATCAGCCTGAAGCAAGCAGATGAAATCTCACGCGTGTCAGGTCAAGGACAGAGTGAACTTGCAAATCTTTTAATTTGTCGCAGAAGCTTTGTTACCATGACAACAGAGCACTCTACCTGTACACGCGGCCTTTTCATTTCTATTGGCGGTTTGTGACTCAGGCGGCGAGAATTAGCTTTGCTTTGATCAGCTTTTGCCAAGGAGAAGTGAGTTCTTCGCAAGGCCTTCACCTGCACTTCACGGTAATGACGCCTCTTCTCCACTAATCATGGCTTCGGGACAGCAGGATGCTAGGAAGCGTTCAACACAGATAAATCGTGACTAAAACAGCCAGAGGACATGTGCAGAAACATCTCACCTTGAGGAGGATGAAAAGAAAATCACTGGTTCTGCCTGGTTAGTGGCATTTCCGGAAATCATTGTTTAAATAGACGTCATAATGAGACAGGAAGTGTCAGGGACAACCCTGATCTACTCAACGGAAAGTGTTGATTAAAAGCCGAGTTTTACAAAAGTGCCACAGCATCATGAATGTGAAGAGAGTGTGAGATGTGAGTGAGACGTGTAGATCTGACTCAATGGCTCTCGAAGAGCTCGGCAAGGGCGACTTTATCTTCTAAGCCTTTTTTAGTCTCATAATTGTATCTCGGTGATAGATCTGTTAACTGATTGTGGAAGTAGAGAAAACTGAGGGAAGCGACAAGAGATAAGCGGGTTTCTATTTAAAGGGGATGATGAGAAGCGATGGAGGCCTGAAACGGAGAGATGAATGCACTTTTTAATTTAGGGAGGAAAATGTTCTTTTTTGCAGGTAATTATTACTGGAGATGAGAAGGTTCTTAAAATGACCAAATGATTAAAAATCAAGGAAAATGTGTATACGTATAATACGTTATTTCATTTTGTAGACTATACACACAGTTGTAATCTAATCCAATCTAATCTAATCTTATCAGTATCACAAAGTATTATAATGTAAACGCACTTTGTGTGTGCGTGTGTGTGTGTGTGTGTGTGTGTGTGTGTGTGTGTCAGAAGGAGATCAGAAAGTTCTTAAAAATACCAAATTAATTCAAATCAAAGAAAATGTGTATGAATTATTTCTGGTTGTAAACAAGAATACACAGTTGTATTCTAATCTAATCATGAAAAGAAAACGTAATTTTAAGTGTAATAATGCAAATTGTGTGTAGGTGTTTGTGTGTGTTACTTTTGACAGCGTGTGTGTTTGTTCAAAACACACATTTTTGAACGGCTTTCCAGAAGCTTGACTAACATACTTCTTTAACACGCTTGACTGAAGACTCACTTGTTCAGATAAGATAAGGTGCTTGTGTTCGTGTAAGACCGAAGGAGAACGAAAGTTGGCTCTTGGTGTGTGTTCTCGTGTTTGTATCTCAGTTGCTTCCTGGTGGTTTTTGGCAGTCAAGACCATGATCTGACCTTGTACTCTCATTTTATCTTCAATTAAATTTTTTGTTGGACATTTTTGAGCCGGACCAGTGGTCTTCATTCTAGTAAATCATTGTACTTCTCTTATCGGATTACTCAAGCTTCTCAAATGTTTTTAGAGCTCCCAAATCTTCTTATCTCACTGTTTGCTTGATCTTATAAACAGACCTTGGCCTTTAAATTCGATGATCAACAAATATCAATGAGTTAAAGAAGCTGTGTGTTTAATCTGAAGGTTGTTGTGGCAGCTTTTTTTTTTACCAAGTTTGGCAGGAAAACGGCTCGAGCTGCTTAATGAAAATAAAACTGTTACAATTATCTAATCATTGTGTGTGTGTGTGTGTGTGTGTGTGTGTGTGTGTGTGTGTGTGTGTGTGTGTGTGTGTGTACAGGCATTTAGGTCAACGTAGGGCCCCAATAGGCACTTGTGGGGACCTTTGGTTGGGCCTCATAACTTTAAACAATAATTTTAACAATCTTTAACTGTTAGTTACACACTAACCTGATGCTTTAAAATGTACATTTCACTTTTTGGCTATTGTTTCAACTACAGACATTTACAGAGCAGTCTTGTATTAACACTAGCAGAATTACAGAACATTAACCGCGAAATGCACAGAGGGTTCCTTTTATCGTTTGTTTTTTATAGTTTTTTTTTTTTTTACAGTATTTCATTTATTTTTTGGAATTAAAAAAGAAACGCTGTATGTATTTTTATGGCCTTTTTATATGGTCATTTTGACAATCAAATCTGGTATTGAAAATAAGCAAAAACAACAAATGAATTGTCATTTTAGTCGAAAACAGTCAGTGTTCAGCATCACATGCTACAAATAGTATTGTTTGCCGTACTCTTGTTTGCTGAAGTAAAATGTTTGAGAGAAAAAGAACAAAGGGACACAGTGAATTATACATGTCGGATCCATTCATTCCTTGTCGTGTTGGGACAAATGACAGTCAATGTACATAGCAGGTGCAGAGCAAAAATACCGAGGAAATGACATTAAACAGGAAACTCTTTGACGTCGTGTGTGTTTGTGTGTGTGTATATAATGCCTGCGAGCGTTTTTGATGGTGCTCGCTGTCTGTATAGAGCTCAATGGGGAGGATATTGAGTTGTTTGAAAGTTAAAAAGCCGGGGAAATAGTCAAACCAAAGCAAACAGCAGAAGGTAAAGTGGAAGCTGGAAGCAAAGATACAAAGTTCAGCCTTAAAAAAATAAAAGATATAACAGCTTAGCGTTTGATTTAAAGAAGCTCAGATGTTCCCAAGCCCAGGGAGGTGAACTTTATCTTCAGGGCCAAAATTACAAACGTGTATTTTATACAAAAATACAACAGGTGCTTTTTTTTCTCGATTCGTTTGAACTGGCCAGCAGTGGATTTTACTTTTTTTTCTGGAACGAATAACCGCATTATTCTAAACGGTTAGTTAGTATGTTAATAAAACCTAAAAAAAAAAAAAAGTCCAATAAAAAATAATTCAGAAAGCAAACATAATAATTCTTATCAAAATCCTAAAACATTTTTCATCTGGTTTTAAGTGGTATTATGTATAATACAATATAATTCAGAAAAAAAATTGGACAATGAGAAAAATCACACTTATATGTGAAAAATTAGGAAAGACATTTAATAATAATAATGCGCCTTATAGTCTGAAAATGGCGGCAAGTTCTGAAAAAGACAATAGTTAGACAAAACTATTTAGTAATTAGAAGGTGCCTTAATGGGAATAATGTGTTTGTCTCCTCTATGGTTGTTACAGGATTAGTCCTTGCATTTATCGACCAATCACGTCATGCTTCTGTTCCATGCGCTTTCATAAAAATGTTTGCGGAATTCTTTGGAACCAGATGGAAGCCCGGGTTCATACTTGTGACGGGTGTATCTGTGAGTTTTCTCACCTAACCTTCAAGCTCACGCATACCTCACCAGAAGAGCTTACACGAAACATCAGCAGCATTCCTCTCATTTCAGTCAAATCTATTCAGGTTCGCTGCTTTTGACTCGAGGTGTGGCCATGTTTGTGCGTTTACTTACGTACGTATATGCCTTTGTCGAATCAGACCAGCGCGTCAGTATTAAGTCGGCAATGAAAAAGCAAAACAATTTGTGGTGGCATGTTGGCATTGTGGATAGTTGTGACCTCACAGTTACGCACCTGTTCTAGACTCAAGTTTGAGGCTTATGAGTGTGTGTGTGTGTGTGTGTGTGTCCTGCTCTGTGATTGGTTGGCCACTAACGACTTGGTATTCGGACTAAACCGATCATGTCTCTATCAGATGTGTCAAGTAACAAAGAAAAAATACTTAGCTACTTTACTTAAGTAAATTGTTGAAATTTTTCTTGAATAATTATTTTTGCTGCCTACTTTATCCTTCTACTCCTAAAATTTGTTATGCAAATATCTGTACTTTCTACTCCTTACATTTAAAAAATAGCCTAGTTATTCCCTTCTGGGTAGTTTTATCAACCAGTTTTGTCAAGAACTTGAGAAGCAGCGGCTTTTGCGACAGAACAAAGAATATTGGTAAATCTTTGACACATGCTTCATACCTAAATTATGTTCAATTGTTACATCACTCCAATAATAGTCATTGATAACTAGCTTTTGAAGTATGACTTTTTTTGCCATTACAATACTAGTCATCATATATTCCACTCTGAAACATGACAATGCTTAGTAGCGCACATATATGGTGCTTATATATAATGTGCTTGCATTTTTTAAAAATGCATTAATTTTGAATTGTATTATATACAGCAACATTTTAAGTTATATTTAATGGCATTTTTTCCCTTGCATTACTTTTACTTTTGTACTTCAAGTAGTGTTATCAAACCAGTTGAGTTAAAGTACTCTGAGTAAGAGTAGGAAATGTCCTCATTGTCAGACAAATAATGGATCTTATCGGTAAAAAGGATGATACTTTTACTCCCACAGAAGTTGACTTTAGTATCTCTACTTCTACTCGAGTAATGAACGTGACAGCACCGATCCCTATCCGTCCCAATATAACAGAATATACTGTATAGATAACATACAAAGATAAATCAAATCTACATCAGAGTAAAGTAAGAGAATCAAGTTCCTTCAGCTTTTCACCAGTGGCTCTGGGCTTCTACTACAAGCTCTTCACCGCATTTATGTCCATCAACGGGTCTGAGAAGAGCAAGATCTGCACATCTGAAAGGTGTTAGCAGAAAGAGATTTGAAAGACGTTGGCGTGGGGAGTGTAGGAAGAAATGAAGGCCAGAACTCGATTCTTCTTTGATGGGGAGTCACGCATCCTCGAAACATCCGTGCATTATCTCTCACAGCACCGCAAGCTTCACCGCTGCTGTCAATTGATACCAGATGCAGGTTTGTGCTTGGGTTTGGACCGCGAGAAGCCTTCAGTGAGCACATAAACAATGGTTTGAGATTCAAAATGAACAAGGGAAACAGAGCCTGGGTAGTATTTTTGTAGCATTCGCCTTGGTCAGAAACCAGAATTGAGACGGGAAAAGATAATATCCTGTAATTTCCTTGCTTTCGGCCGGTGTTGTAGAGCTGCTGCTGTGTGAGAAGCGTGGGACACGGCCCGTTTTAAAGTGGGTGTGGAGTTTTCTTCTTCAGCCCAGCGCTGTGCATCTAATGATAGTGTGTGTGTGTGAGTGAGTGAGTGTGAGTAAATTTACTAACAATTTGGGAAATGTTCGCCACATAATACATTTTTCTGTATCCTATACGTGTCTATATCACCCTATCTATATTCCCCTCCCTCACTACCAGTCATCTCTCTTTTCCTTTCTCTATATCTTTCTCTTCATTTATTTCTCTTTTTCTTGGGTTTCTTTCTCTCTACCTCCATTCACTCTACTCTCTCTCTCTCTCTTTCTGAGAGCATTAATAAAAGCATTTGACCTTGAAACATGAGGGTGTCGTGTGTGTGTGTGTGTTGTGTGTGCATGCGTGTGGGAGAGTTTTTTTTATTCACAAGGGACAGTGAACCGCCTTGTATTGATCTGGTGATGTCTTTTTTATTGGAAATATTCAGGATGAGGTCTGAATAATTCTGATGCATGAGATGATTGCGGTCTTTCGCTTTGCCGTGCCGGATTTTCTCACTTTTTACTCACTCTTTTCAGTTTTCAGTGAAAGTGTCTAAAGACGGAATTAATCCAAAGATGCTCTTGTGAATCTAAAGTGAGACAGGCTCACTGCTTTTGGCATTAACTATTTCTTGGTTGGCCGGTGGTTGTGGGATTGGCACGAAGCATGAGAGCGCGGATCAGAGTGAGATTGAAGCTCATCTACGAAAGCCTCCCCTGTGAAACGGCTCCAAAAACTAATATTTTTCCTCTGTTTTCTCTTTATTTTCAGCCATGTTCTACCCGAAATCCTATTTGTAATTGCACACTGCACGAAAATTCATTATTCAAATCTATACGAGCCCAAGCAGATGGAAACTAAACCCATTCATGGCGTTGACAGAGACGTGGATCGGGATTATTGATTGCTCATGGTGTCAGGGCCAGTCTGATGAAAAAATAAATTGTTGTATTTGCTTTTCTTTTGTATTCGCATTAACTCTGCAACGGACCACTCCATCTCTGGCAGTGGGAGTGACGGGCAGCTGCCGTCTCCCTCCATTCTCATTCTCTCACTTAGAGTCTGTCCCTCTTCATCACACACTTCTCATGCTGTCTCGCTCCTCCTCTGGAAGCCATTTATTCAAGTTTTTATGTGTCTCTGACAGTCTCGCAGAAACAGATACCTAATGATACTCATAAGACCGGGGGTGGGGGGATTCTGAGTGTGAACAGCTGAAGATACACAGATACAGTAGACCCTCACTACCCTTAGAAATCAGAAACTACACTAGTAAAGTGAAAGCTGAGAGGGAGACAAATCCAACGCTATAGACTTACAGTGTACGACTGATGAAACTGTGTGTGTGTGTGTGTGTGTGTGTGTAATCAGTTTGCTTCATTCATGCTTGCCCTTTTAACCTAAAAAAAAAAAAAGAAATCCTCAAAAATGTCTTCTCAATATAGCACGAGCTTTGTCTGTTGTGGTTGTGCACCTGGACTGCAGTCATTTCCTCACAGACCGACTGGACGTGGACCGCAGAAATATAGAACGCATGCCCGAGACGGAGCGGCTAGACAGATCCGGAGTCAAGTCAAGATTAAACAGCAGAACACTCGGCCTGTGACAGATGGGGTCTTCAGACATACCCCACACATGCAGACTGGAGCTGTCATCTTTGACCAAAGGCCACTGACCTCTTGACCTTCAGAGCAATACAGTCTCATTAGCGTCTCTACAGTGGAGCTAATAATATAACTGTATCATCCGCAGTTTTAAGACATTTTTACATCGTTGATGGATTTCACAAGATTCTTCGCCTAACCCAAACTCACTTCATTAAACTGAGAATAAAAATAAATGTAGATTACTGGGTTTAGGGATCCGCTGAGAAACGTACAGAGGAACGTTTTATTAGCTCAAGCTGCAAAAAATGTTTAATATTTACTTCAAACGCATAAAACTGAGAATAAAAATAAACGTGAAATACAGGGGATTAGGGTTCCTCAGTGCTAAGAAACTTAGCAATTTTAGTAGCTCAAACAGCAAAAAATGTTTAATATTTACTCCAAATTATTAAACAATCATACTAGAACAGCTTAATCTCATCTTACAGTATTACCCTCAAGAACCTATGCATTACAGTGTGATTGTATAGCGGTTTCTTATTCAACATTCCTGAGGCGTTGAATAAATATACGTACACTAAGACCACGAAACATAGACACTAAACATGTAGAATGAAGGACACAATAGTAACCTTCACATGACGGACGGCTAACGTATCAAATACAAGGATATAAAAACGAAGAACCTGCTCCAAGAGAAACAAGAAACAGCTAAACATAATAAGCAAAATGGCAGGCACACAAACACAAGGAATTATGGGAAACAGAGTTTGGAATGTCTGCTGCAGATATTCGTTACACAAATAATGTGAATGACAAAATTGGCCAGTCATAACTAGACATTACGCTCCACAGAGCAATCTGGCTAGTGGCTAATTTGCAAATGCTAAACGGTAAAAAGTCAGAGGCCAAGTGTAGTTTCCGTCTACATTTACACACTTAGCAGGTGCTTTTTTTCAAACAGACATGGCAGATTTTTCATTTGAGCAACTTCAACACATTCCCTGGTTTAAAATGGTTGGAGCTCCAGTGGAAGCTAGCATGACAGCTAGCTTTAAGACACATAGAGCCCATTCAGAATCCCCACACCCACCCCTCAAATACCGATGTCACCTACTAAACAAAAGACAGAGAGGTGGCCCTCGGGACAGTAATAACATCCGAGTTAAACCTCTCCTTTTTCCTCATTCCATCTTCATTACTTCCATTTCACTTTATCTCACCCCTCCAGACTCGCCTGAAGGTACCACCACAGACTAAGAAACGGTCAGTTCCAGTTTCTGGTCTGCAATCATTTCTTTGCTGACCTTATCTGAAATGAATATCTCTTTGTCTGATAAAGGTTAGAATAAAAGTCAAGCAGGCAAACAGTAATGAACTCTGATGTAAGAGCGTTTCGAGACGGGACTGGGGTCATGTCTAGACGGGGTGTCTTTGTTGACAAGAAGATGACAGCACTAGGCCAAAAGCGCGTTGTTCAAATACCTTTAAAGTCAATATTTCACCTATAGAGTTGCTTGAACGTGTCAGCAAGGCTGGAAATATGAAACTGACCATCACATGAAAACAGAATGAAACAAGTTCTGCTGAAGTATGTTGCGGTTCTGCTTGTGGTATGAGCTCATCTCTGTAATATCCGATACTCCAGTCTTCCCACAGCCATCATTCAGAACTTTCTGTTTATTCACTGCTCTTTGTTTCAGGCATAATACAGAAAGTTGCTCAAAGGAAAGGTTGAGTTATGTTGGAGTTTTTTCTCTCCTCCCAATGTGTCACTGTAATTCACCTCCAGTTTTACAGTAGACAGAGTTACATTGTTTCTTCATCTCATTTGCTTTTTGATACATTTTGTAAAGTCTAGACTAAAAGAAGCAATCCCAGAAATTTTTTCTACTAACTTGCCGCTTCCTGTTCCTAACCAGAGGTCAGGAACCTGTGGCTCGCGGGCCAGATGTGGCTCAATTGGTGAGGATGGTTTTCAAGTAAAACCTTGCAAAAATTACAGTTATGCTTCCACATAAATTCTGTATTTTATAGGCTACAACAATACGTATTAAAGTACAATTTTTTTTTGTTCTAAACAAAGTTGTCTGGTGTGTTCACACATGCATTTGCTTCTCAACTGGACGCTCTCCAGCTGATCTCCAGTGTAAACTTTCACACAAAGGTTCCCGGCGAGTGGCCGGAGCATCTGAAATGTCGTTGTGTTGTGAGAAGGTCAGACTCGAGACCAGGGGATAAAAAAACTGCCACTGGCACTTTTCTTCTCGCTCTAACCGAGTCGGAATGACCCTAACCCCGCAGACTTTTCATTAGGTGTTAGTTGTGATGGGGTGGGACAATGTTTCGGAAGCCTTCTAAACCATGCAAGCTCTGGACCATCCTCACAAGGAAGTTTTCAATCCAGCCAATGATGTTTCAACTACCCAGAAATCATCATAATGTTAACAGCAAACCACACTTCAACAAAGTGTGAAGGTCAGAGCTGTAGCTTAAACTGTCCAGCTAAGCAGAAGTAGAAAGCAGTTCCTCTTTCTCAGGTACAGCCTGACAGACTAAGTGCTTGTGCTTCTACTTTTCACTCATTGGCAAGTTGTAAAATACAGAGCAGAGTCTCATTTAGTCGAGTCTCTAGCTAAAGACAAAGAATTATTTCACCCGGCACCCCCAACCCCGTCATCAAAATATCCCACTCTTAAATCCTGAGCAGATTATGGGCCGAGGTCTCCATGGGCCAGTTATTCTATTATTACCAAAGCCAATGAATGAAGGGAGATACACAAACATTGAGCTGGAATACCTCAACTCGACTCAATGAGGCTCTGTGTGTGTGTATTTGGGTTCATATATTTGTTTCTGGGGAAAAAAACCCAGACTTAGCAAAGAACCCATTCCAATGTGTGTGCGTGTCTGGAAAAACGGGGTCCACTGAGCGTCACGGCCCTCTGATAGAACCTCCGCACTGGTTTTACAAAAGCTTTTTTGACATGGACCCAACCCAGTTCAGGAAGCCCAACCCAACAGCCTCAACATACCTCGCGTGTAACCAGCTCAATGCGGAACGCTCCACACAACACTGATGTTTCTGCACTCAATCTGCCTCTGTTTGCCTCACTGGCATTATCAATAAACCATAAAGCAAAGAAACTGCCCAATAAATCAATGTCTTATATCAAAGATTAATTTACAGTACATCAGACAAAATAAAATAGACACTACGAACATGATTGATTTAAATCAATGTCTGTCGCATTGAAATGCAATTATTATAATATATAATTTGATTTATCAATCCAATTGATAAAAAAATTATTGTATTTTTCCAATTTAGTATAAGGATTGTCCAATTCAATTCATATAAAAAAAACCTTCATTCATTGGAAAGTGAATGAAGCAATTCATGGGAAATTGCTTAGTAAGTCAAATTAAGTATTGAAATATTCATCACATAAATTTGTATTTTATTTCTAGCAATTATAAATACATGCTATGCAAATGAAAGACAATAAAGACAGTTCAAATCTCTAGTAAAGTAAAGATTCAGAACTTTGAATCGATCTTTGTGGTTTCTCCTTTTTGTGTCATTTAAACATGGAACACCACTTTGTCATTTTGCTCATTCTCCTGGCTTATTATCAAGTTGCATGTTCAAAAATGTTGTATATTTTGCATTAAAGATGCGAATGCTAATGTGAGATTTCGGCAACCTGACAACCTGGCTGATCAAAATGTGTTTTTCATTCTAAACTGCTGAAGGTTTAAAGGCTGTGAGAGGATGATTTACGTCTCGGGATTAAGCCTAATGTCTAAAGACGAAGCATTTTAAGGCTGTTTTCCATCACTTAAATGCCTTTTCCACTGTGAAAAATCCGAGTCACACTACGGCAATAAACGCAGTATTCCACATTTTCTCCCATTAAAACCCAACGCTGGGTAACGGAACCGAAAAGCGTTTACTCTGTTGTATTTTGAATTCATGCTTCTGTAGAAACACACTGAGCACTTATTTTCTCTCCATACTTTTATAATGCGCGAGAGAGTTTCCCTCTAATCCTGACAACAGTGACGGGCCGTTGCTTTCCTAAAGCCAAACAAGTGCTTCCAGCTCAGTCAATTACGGCCGATTGCCAGGGAGGCTGGTGGAGTGGCGCTCCTCATCCCTACTTTTCTCCTCTTTGTTGTCCCTGTCAGTGAGCTTAATGGCTTCACTCCTCTGTTCCGGCTCGTGTCAGTGTGTTAGTGTGCGACCATGAGAGAGAGCGTGCCGCGCTGTGATTGCAAAGCCGCACAATTATGGGATTATGAGACTTACCTGTTTGCAACAGACCAGCGCCGCTGTCATTAACACCAAAGTGCTTCTGTATGTCAAGGAGGACACCTGGGGAAAAGAATTAAAACCGTTAGAAAGGGTGTTTTTCGAAAAATTCGAGCCTCTAAGCCATTTCAGCCAAAGCATTTACAGTAATAATTACTCCAACTGTCAGATGTTGAGGGGGAGAACATTCTAAGGCTGTTAGGTTGGTGACTTTGGTCGCTTTCATTTCAGAATGAAGTTCTAGAATTAAGGGTTTCCAATCGCAACATTTTTAGAACCAGTGCAAAACAGACACATAAATAATGAAAATATTGAGTGACGACATTGGGCAATAGCATTTCATGCGAATCAGAAAATCGCTTTATCCGGATTCAGATAAATAAGAAATTAAATTGTATAAACAGGGATTCTGAAAACATTTTTTGCACATAGTATAGACATTTTTTCAATAAGCTCGGTTTGTAGGTGGTTTTAAATACACAGCCATTATTGAGGTGTTTTATGCATTTTAGAAATGAGTTTGTTTTAAAGAATGACCGTAAATGTTGTTTTTAATTAATGTTTGCTCTAACTGCGTTTGAGACGCCATTCCTTCCTTTTAGCAATATTTGCTTTCAAGTTGCTGCTGTCCTCTCGGCATTCCTTCTCTAAAGTGAGAAATCCAGTTTCTACGTTTCTTTAACTGTCCAACATCTCAGACGCAGGCTTTGATCTTCCATCAGTGGAAAAGCCGAGACACTTTAAGAACAGTCTAAATGTTGGGAAAGGCTGTAAACAAGGTTTGTGACAGACAGCTAGTAAAATGAAGCAGGACTGATGTGTGACGGTATCTCTGATGTTGTCTCTCTGCAAATTACCCAACGGTCCTTGAGGAACAGAAGAACGTGGAGAAGGATCTGCGCATGCTGTCGGAATGTCTCTTCATTAACTCGGGCTGATTAAGTCAAGATCTTACGGAATGGCAGAGACATTAGACGGGAGTGGCGGTGAAAAACAAAAAAATAGCCGCTTGTCTCTCTGTTTGCGCTTAGTCATCTTCGGGTTTCGTCTAAATTGTGGTTTCCGCTTGGCCCTGTGGTTGGTTGGCACAGTGTAACTCAGAGAAGAAAGAGTTCGGCAGGTGGAGGCTTGTTCACTAGCAGTGACAAACGCGACATTCCTGTCCCGCCAGTCACGAGTCACGACACCTGCTCGCATTCCTGCTCGCCGCCACATCGCTGAAACTGCTTAGGGTCATTTTGAAATTTTCCTTTAATGTAGGAAAATCAGAGATTTGTACAATTGTTGCAAAATATTTGTAGGATGTGTCGCCTCACAGCACGGAGTTGGCATATCTTGAGTGGATCTTGAGTGTGAGTGTGAGTGTGAGTGAGAGTGTGAATATGTCTCTGTGCTCTGTGATTGGCCGGACACTAATCTAGGGGGTGTGTCCTGGCTTTTGGTGTAGGGTTGCCCCAAACGGATTGATAGGCTGTATGGATGTGTGAATGGATTGCTGAAGGAATGGACTGGTTGGTTTGATGGATGGATGTGTGTATGGATGGATGGTTGGTTGGTTGGTTGGATGGATGGATGGATGAATAGATGGATGGATGGTTGGTTGGTTGAATGGATGGTTGGATGGATGGATGGTTGATTGGACGGAGGGATGGATGCATAGATGGATGGATGGATGAATTAATAAATGGATGGATGGAATGTAAAAACTCAACTGTTTTTAAATCATTGAAGGAAACCAATCAGAATGACGATTTTGTTTGCCTTGTTGTTTTGCACACTACGTATTGTAACGCATTGTTTTGGGGCTAAAAAAATTATTGGAGCTAAAATTGCTTTCCTTGGACAAAGATGTTTGTGATTTGGTGAATGTGATATAAATAATCTGGCAGCATTGCGCTAATCTGAGGCAGTGTACTAATTACCTTCAAACTCTTTCATTACGCCCATCTCTCAACCCCCCCCCCTCTCTCTCTCCCTCTCTATCTC
>SOMO01000093.1:133461-149237 GCA_028128575.1 Paedocypris carbunculus
GATAAATAAAAAAACTGAATAAAAAAAAATTCAATGTGTTTTATTTTTTAATATCCAAACACTTTATTGGTTATAAACATAATAATGAATGAATATTATTTACATAATATATTATATTAAATAAAAATGTTCTATAATTATTAAAATGTCACAGTGCAATTCAATAAAGAACAAAAGAATACATGATTTTTGAATGAAGTTGTTAATCATATAATTGTGACAATAATTGTTATGCAAATGCAGCACATTGATGATGCTCAAAGTTTACACGTTGAACTTTACTCTAATTAGTGAAATAATAGATGCTATTTTTAGACGCACACAGTGTTAATGAAGTTATGGATGACTTATTAAGGGGATTTTGAATCATTCGTTTCACTGGAACTATTCGTCATTTGCTGGAACAAGAGGACGGTACCATGAGCCACTGAGCACGAATTGTTTCCGCCACACTTGCTGCATTATTCCAAATGCTAATGTAAAGTTGAACCACCCGTGTGGGGATCAGCTGATTGGTGCGCGGAGACGGCGCTATGCTAATATACGCACAGCGCTATAATGCTCCTGCTCTCCTGACTTTCCTCAGGAGACTCATCGTTGCTTGACCAATGGACTGGTCGAAAAGCTCTAAGGCCCAGGATGAGGAAAAACCCCTTCTGTTAATGTGCCGAGTGCTTTTTGAGCATCTCCTGGGAAGTGAGGCTGTTTAATGGATCCAGGAAGATGGAAGAAAGTAGACCAGCATTTGATTTACAAGATGCTGTGATGTTATCACGGACGTACAGTTTAAGCACATCTCTGATCTGATAAAGGTTTTGAAGTGCTTGTTTAGATAAGAGTCATCAGATCTCAGGCCCGGTGTGGTAGAGACGTGTCAACACGCTTCTGTAGGTGTAACGACAAAACTTCCCAGACTGAATTTTAAACACATTCGTTCATTTTTCAGTCTGGATTAGTTCATCCAAGCTAATCTAAGAGGGCTGGCGTGCATTTCTCTGCTCTCATTTCGTGTCATCGCGACCTCAGAGGACTGTCTGGTCGTCAGGGGAGACGGAATGAAAATGAAATCATACTGTGATATGATAGACCTCATTTTACAGTCCCCGAAAGAGGAACCTGAGCAACCCCTGGATCTATTTCTGGGTTAGAAGTAGGCTAACCAGGCCGCGCGGCCCATATACTGTAACTGAGTTGGAGGTGAGAGACGTGACTAATGGACAGGAAATGAAGCGGCTGATGAATTGTAACGCTACAGTGTACCACTAGTTGAGTCACAGGCTGTTATCTGTAAAAGATCTTGTTCAATCACAAGCGCAACATCCAGAGGAGCAATTAATCCATCCAGGACTTTGAAGACACGCTCACGTCGTGTTTTAAACAGAAAGAGATTACATTTTTCTTTTGTGGTTTGCTCTTGCTCTTTTGTTTTCTGCTTCACGTGTTCTTGAGAACTCAAACTATTGGAGAAATACTTTCATCTGATCGATTCTTCTCCATCATCATTCTTGTTCCTCCTCATCATCATCATCATCATCATCTACAGAATTGAAAGGCTGTATTTTTTCCACACTTCGCCAAAAGTTTCAAACCACTTTTCTATTTCTGTGTCACGGGGGAGTTGGAGCCAATCTCAGCAACTCTGGGCCCAATGGCAGAACATTTCAATCAATCACAGAGCAGGACACACACACATTCACACTCTCACTCGCAATTTTTACATGCACGTTTACGGACTCTGCTGCATGTTTTTGGACTGTGGGAGGAAAAGCGGAGACCCGGAGGAAACCCACTCAAGCATGCAAACTCGCCGCACACCCCGACCTTGAATCTCAAGCCTCCATGCAGGAAGGTGAAAGCTCTGACCGTGACTACACCATCCACTCTACACTTCATGTGTAATTCCTTCCACGTGGAGAGAAAGTGTCTACAGGAAGTGGTGAGGAAAAAGTGGCTTTGAATCCACGTCTGTGTGTGGCGGGTCAAACTGCAGAGCAAAAGTAGATCTAACTCTCTGTGGTACACGCGTGTTTCCTTCACCACTCCGCAGTGGAGTTCAGCCTCATTCCTTTCATTCTAGCAAACCACATTCCGTTTTTCCTCATTGTCTCCTCGGTTCTCCAGCGATTGGGGTCACCCTTCTCAAAGTGTCACAGGAATCTGTTTAACAGAAGCACGGAGAACTTGGAGAGAACAGGACACAAAAGAGCCATGTTGTTCCTCACCAGCCAGACAATCAGAAGTCCACAGCAGCAGAGCTGACCACAAGTATGCTTGTCTGCTCTGGCTTCATCATCATCCTCTTCATCACAAGCTCAGAGACCCCCACCCTCCGCTCTTTAACCACACCAGAACCAGTATAAACACAATGCAGATGTCAGAGGACCAGAGTGTGTGTTCCCTCCGCGCTTTCTACCAATAGTTCCTCATTACGGCTGATGTTTAAATCTTGCTAGGTTCTCGCTTTGGTTCTTGTGTGCTTTGCAACCTGATTCAGATGAATGGACATTCCCCTAGACAGCTAACTAGCCAGGAGAGTGTAAATGAGAGTACGAGAGCTCTCGCCAGTGCAGACCACGTCTAGCAGCTTTTAAATATTGCATTCTAGAAAGTAAGACGAGAGGTTTTTCCTTTTCAAAGGTGCCATGGAGAGACGGGATAAAGCAGGCGGCGTTAATAATGGATCAGAGTGTTCACACGGCGTATGTCTGACATATAGATGTGCAGTGGTCAGTGTGCGCCGATGTGAAACCAGACGTCTACGCTTCATACCAGACGCTTTTTTTTTCTACCTACTGTGTTTTTGCAGACTATAATGCGCACCGGATTTTATGGGATGACAATAATAAACATCTATTTTAAAATATTTTAGCACATGAAGGGCACACTTGTTTCTCTGTTTTTGCAGTTAATTTTTCATTTCTACATTTTTTTTTTTTTTTTTTACAAATAAGTGCACCTTAGAACGGAAGGTTCGCTAATATTACTGTAGGTCTACTGCATGTCAGATCGTTGCTTCCTAATTATTTGTAATTCATATACGTACAGTATATGTCTATCTATCTATCTATCTATCTGTCCATCCGTCAGTCCGTCCATCTATCCATCCATCCATCTGTCTGTCTGTCTATCTATCTATCTATCTATGTTTTTGGTTTTTATTGTTCTTGAGGATCTTAGAGTTGTTGAAAAAAAAGTTGTTTTTGATCAGACAAATCAATCAGTCAAATCTTTTTAAATCTAAGTTCAATTCCATACGTACATAAATCCCTTCTGATGTTCACTGATGTGTTTGCATATAGACTTCAGCGTATCTAATGCTTAACATATATAAAACCGATTTACTTTTAAACCTTCGTTGTGTAGAAGCTAGAAAACTGACGTGAAATGAGCCTAAAGTGGGGCCTAATCCTGAAGGTTAGGCTTTATTTTATTTCTACGCAACACAGAGAGGGATTACTGTAATTATGAGGGTTTTCTTGGCCCTAATGAGATTTATTTAGGATTTTCTCACTCGTTATTCATCTTGCTTTTCTGTTTTTCTTTCTCTTTCTCTCCTCGTCTTTGTTCTCTGAGCTGTGTGGAGGAGCGGGTGGGTTTCACTCAGGGGGGCATCAGCAGAACCCCATTCTGGGCATAATTAGTGCCGAGTAAAAGTACTTGTGGTGCCTGATTCTTTTTCCTAATTACGCTCCACACTGAAGCCGGATACGTTTGTTTAAAAGGTGTTGAGTATAGTTAATGCGGAACTCGTTTCTGGATTAAATCAGGGATGAATCTAAATTGTGCTGGTTCAGATGGTCTTCGGGGGGGTTTTGTCCAATGTTTCTCAAGTTTTGACTTGCTTTTATTATATTTACAATAAGTTTTATACAGTTATATTGTATTACAGTCAGAAATGCAATTACCCTTATTAGTTTTCTGGGAATCAGAATCTTGGTGTTGTTTTCAAAAGCTCAACCAATCGAGAAATATCAAATCAGAAACAAATTGTTTTATAATGAAACCCATATTATTCAAAGTGTGTAACTGTAATGTGAAGCTGCAGACTTAAATACTACACTCTGGCGCATTAAGGACACTATGAGCTTTAAAAATGAAAGCTCTCTTATGATGTGGGTTTAGTAAAAAAAAAAAAACTATAAGATGATGTATAGGAGCATGGGATTTCCCGGAGGAGAAGAGGAAAAGAAAGAAAAAAGGGCAGCTACATTTTTTCAGAACACTTAAGGATGAAAAAAAAAAATCCTTTCGGAGTCTTTCAAGCTCAATTTAGCATTAGCTTGTAGCTACACCACTCCATGTGGAACAGCATGAGGTTTATAAAACTGACAGCTGAGGGCTTACAGTATAAAGAATAAAAGTGTGTGGAATATAAAAACGTTGTGTATTTAATCGTTTTCTCTGGTCTGCAGCACCAAAAACAATGATAAACGGCATGAAAACAAGCGAAAATTCCTCGTCTTCCTCTTCTGACGAACTACATTTTAAAGATGCTTGCTATCTGCTATTTTTCACCAGCATAAAACCGCAGGGTAAAAAACTAGAGGAATTTTGGAATCCCTTTAATCCGCACTATAATATCGTCAGCATGCCGTATTCTCCATCAATCCCTCTCCATCCGACTCAGCACGTCCTGAATTTGACATTTGAACTCTTTGTAGACACCAGTAGAGAGACACTGCTGGCCGCCTAGAGGGCAACCACTATTCCCAGCATGCTAGAGGTTTGGCGTGTAAATAATTTAAATAAACGCTGTTGTTTTTTACTGAAGGCATTGGTGCGTTGTGAAGTCAGTTTAAAATATATATGTATAGGTTTCGTTTTTGCAGGCTTTGGTCTCCATCTTTTGGAGCCAAAGATCTGTTTTTTGTCTCATGCTGCTGTAAACACCAATAATTCTTCTTTGTGGTATTAATAAACGCTGTCTATCCACCTACCTACAGTTTGGGGTCACATTTACAATTTTGTGTTTTCCATGAAAAGTCACACTTTACATCATGAGTTGAATGAGTAGAAAATATGAAAGTTCTCTATTTTTGAGCATTTTGATCGTTTGATGACCACAAATTGATGCTCCAGATTCTCGACCGGCTCAAAGGAAGGTCAGTTTTAGCTTCTAACCAGGTAAACAGTTTCCAGCAGTGCTAATATGATCCAACAACGCTTTTACTATCATCAATTATCCTTCTGACACAATTAGTAATGTAGATATTGCACCAAAACCAGACATTTAATTAGTTATTTACGACATTATCAATGTATAGAGTGTATTTATGATCAGTTTAAAGTTATTTTCATTGATAAGTGCTTTTCTTTTAAAAATAAGGACATTGAGCCTCAGATTGACGTTTTATTTATGAGTAATGTGTGACAAGATAGTAAAGGAACATGACATTTAAACACTCAGGTGTGATTTATTCTGAGTATAAGCTTGTTTCTCTGGCATGGAAGACGACTGTTAGCTGGAGATCAGAGGTAAAGTAACTGTGGGAAAACAAAACAACCGCATCACTAAAATTCCAGATCTGCATTCCACGGCTGTGAGGTAGGATCGCACACACCTCACATACAGACACACAGGTATTTCAGGCGTTGGTTCCAGATAATAGTCATGCGCTGGTGTGGCTGAAGAAGTCAAACTATTGTGGCTGACTTGTGAAGAATGTCAAACTAAGCCTTAAAGGAAACCGCAGACTTTAAGCGTTTGTCCGTCAGCTGGACTACAACACACAAAGAGCCTATACATGATGAAACTACTGTCTGCTTCCAAATCTCTGTGTGTGTGTGTGTGTGTGTGTGTGTGTGTTCACTTTGATTTGTTAGAACTTGATTAATTTATTAGAAATCATCAATTGAACGCGATGAAAATATATTATGTTACATTGTAATAAATATAAATTATGCTAAAATAAAATGATTATAATACAATTAATATGATAAAAATGTACTGTATATATACAAAATATATTTTTTTAAGTTTTTAAATAAATATTAGGGCTGTCAAAGTTAACTAGTTAACGCACGCGATTAATTTTAAGTGCTTAATCGAGTTAATTTTTTTTAACGCCATTAATCACAGTTGCAGTTTTTTTCACTTTCGGTTTGGTGAAAATGCAATGAATAGACCCAGAGAGCCACGCTAGTGTTACCCAGGTGTGGCTCATAATGATCAGAAGCTCAGAGTGATTACTTTGCGCCTAAATAGCAGCAGGTGAAAGTGTTTAATGACAGACACTTGCTTGTCTCATCGATCTCCGGGTGTTTTGAATATTCTTGAATGGACTTGTTAAAACTGAGACTTGGCCTTATTTAGACGTTTCAACTGCAAATACGTAACCTGTTCGTCAAATCGCTGTTCAACAAGCCGCCACTGTAGATTCATATGGATTAGATAAAGACAATACTGTGTTTACTTACACTTATATTTAAAAACAGACATTCCAAGCTTTATTTAATTTCTTTATGTACATTCTAAGACATATGTTTCATGTTAGAGTGATAAAACTAAGAAAATATATTGCAAATTGAACAAAAATTATACTAAATGATATTGCAGTATTTAAACTAGTGTATATTTAGTGTTGAGTTTACATTATTTTACATATTACACCTTATTATCCATAATTTCAAGCTTTAGTCATTCATTTGGTCAGGGAAGTGCGATTAACTAGTTAAAAAATTTTAACCGTTTGACAGCACTAATAAATATATATTGTTATTTGTCTCAGATTACTGTCCTAATGCAGTTTTAGAACAGGAGTTTCTAATTACTCGGTGAAATGATCCAAAGTAAAGCGTTCATTTTTGGAGCATTTTGAAATTGACCAAGAATAAAAAATAAACAATTGTTTTTTAATGATGTAAAGTTTTTTGTGGACAAAATCCTTTTCAGCTCACATCAAGGATTTGTTCATTTGTCTGCATCTTGTATAGAGAAAGTCACTCATTCTGATGTGATTTAACCAGATTATTAATCCAATCAGATTATGAATCCAATCACCTTTGTTCATGTTTCTACGTTCAGTCGGTTTCCCAATCTGGCTAAGGTCTGGGACCACAGAGTATTTGGCTATTCTTAAAAGCTGCATCATACCTGAGATCACAGGTGTTCTGTCCTCAGGCCGTCTTTCCCATACACCCCCACCCCACCTCAGGCGGTGTGTTTGGACAAGCAATAAGCTAAAAGTGGGCCGCCAATTATATTAACAGGGTCAGTGCCATCTAAACAAGCACAACAGGCGTTGCTCGGGTGGAAAAAATAACAAGTGTTGTGCCTTGTTTAGATCGTCCACGCTGCATTAAATGAACATCAGATGGGCCGAGGGCGCGATCCAATGAAAGACAAGTCCTCTAAAATAAACCGGGCAAATCGTATCTTGGTTCTCAGAGGCGGCTAGTGGACGTAATTGTGTCAGCGTTTATTTTGAGACACTGGTTTGTTGGGTTGTCAGGCTGCTCATCTAATACCATCCTGAAATTTCAAGTCTCAGCTTGAGCAATGAAGAGACTTTCTCTCACTGAGATTTACTATAAATATACAGAAATGTGATATTGGGTATGGTTGCTGAATAAAAATTAAATACTGTAATAGGTGAACGTAATGTGAAAAACGGTAATGAGTTGTGCCACAATTTGAATTTTGCAATATTGTGGATACCGTCACACATTCATTAATTACATTTTTATACACATATATAAACACTTTAATACAGTACAACTAGAAAAGAGAACCGTAAAAGCGCTTTTTTTTTTTATCAAAGTTGTTTGTAAATGTTTGTTTCACGCAACGTTCAGATTCAGACTCACACTCCTTGTGCGCGCGAGTGAAATCAAGAAAGAGCGAAAGCATGACAATGTACAAAAAGAAAAAGAGCAGACACAACACTGCCATTGCTACCAGTGTGTGTGTGTGTGTGTGAATGTGTGTGTCTGTCTCTGTCTGTGTGTATGTGTGTGTCTGTCTGTCTCTATGTCTGTCTCTATGTCTGTGTGTGTCTGTCTCTGTGTCTGTGTGTGTCTGTCTCTATGTCTGTCTCTGTGTCTGTGTGTCTGTCTCTATGTCTGTCTCTATGTCTGTGTATGTCTGTCTCTATGTCTGTCTCTGTGTCTGTCTTTCATTTTTTGAATAAACGCCATGGCTACTACTTTTAAAATATATATCATTTTAATTTAGTAATTAAGGAGTTTACATAGTTACATTATTAAAGTAACCCCCCCACCCCCCAATATATCACAATATGTCATATAATACCGACACCGTCTCAACACTAGAAAATATTCTGAATTTTGACTCATATCGCCCACCACTATACTATAGTGTAAAGATGGTTTGCCTTATTTAATAAATGTAATGGTGTGCTGTAATATATGAGCTAGTGATGTAATGGCCAAGTGAAATCCAGTTTGAAAAGAAGCACAAATATCATCCAAAGTGCATTGAGAAGGATCTGGACGTATAGATGCTTTATAGAAAGCACTGCATTAGAAAGACTTTAGACAGATAAGATCATCTTTACACATAACGCTTGCATGCTACACATTGCCTTGCACTAATACATGCTATAGACTAGCTTTCTTCTGGGGGAACATTAGTAAAGCATCAGCTCTTCACTCGCCGCCTGAAGAACAAACCTGATTACAGGGTTTAGGGAAACGGGGAAGAAATTAAAGCCATTTGTTCTTCTTGAAGGTTCCGGATGACTGAAAACACTCATAAACTCTATTCTTAGTGTTTACTAGAATTATTATACAATGAGTGAAAGTTGTATATATAGTAGTCTATATATGAGTTTAGTGTATTATATGTGTAAACTTAACCATAAATATTCTAAACTTAATATAAACATAGTTTCCTATACTATAAATTGAGAATATCTCTCTATGCAATGCATAATTTAAACTTTTAAATATTCTACACCGAATACTGTAAATATGTTGTATGTTTATATCCTCTATGTTAAGTTTAATTAAAACATTTAAAAATTCTGTACTAAATTTGTTGGCGTAGTTGACTATACAGAACTTTATAATAAGAATACAATCCATACTTTAAAATTAAAATGTAAATATTATGTTCTATACACACTTATAGTTATATACAAAACATAATTCAAATATTGAGTTATTAAAGTACTGTATACGTATTTATATATACATTATTGTCTATGTAAACATATATTTTATGCTGTAGATAATTTAAACATTTTGTAACAACAGTTGTGTGTGTACGTATTTTCTAATTTACTGTTTCATTGTTTAAAATGTCTTTTGGGTGTGTGTGTGTGTGGGGGGGGGGTGTTATTGTTCATTCTAAAACTGTGCGTATGTGCGTGTGTGTACGTATGTGTGTGTTTGTGTGTGTGAGCATGATTGCTTGTCTGGATGATGTAATGCCTGTGCTGGTATCGCGACGCTGTGTGTAGCTCATGTACTACGTGTTACTATCCTCCCTAACCACTGGCGTGTTGCTGATAGCTCTTATCACACTTTCAACTCACCCCACAACTGGACCTGTTTGTGTTTGCGCGAGAGTGAGTGTGTATCCAGGCAGAACTACAGCTGAGCCAGCTAGACAGGACGATCTAGTGGAAGTGCAGCGCTGACATATTTCCAATACGGCTCTCACAATTTCTTTCATATTCCGTTTGGAACTGTGAAGACATGTCATTTTCCCTCAGGGAGCTCCTCGAGCTGGATTACCCATCACACTTAATTAGGAACGTGTCTCAGATTAAGCATCCTCATGCCTCACATGCCTCTAATGGGAAAATGGCCCTCTGAGTATCTACTCCATCTCATAATCCAGATTACCAGTGCAACCGCCTTCATTAAAGCAGGCGTCGGGCTGGTGGCTCAACAGAGGATCTCGGTTCAAATAATGTTAAGTGGCCTCCGTCTGTACTTCCCTGTAGTATTCTCTCTGCCTCCTAATCCATGTATTAGCCATAATCTGTTGGTGAGCTCAGCCAGTCTGATGGTGGGCCTGTTGCCAGCCAACCTCCTTGGGCCCGAGCCATCGCAGCCCGACCACAAATTTAATCAAACTAAATGGTTCACAACCTCGGTCTCATCAATCTGATCGTGGCATCCCACTGGAGGCAATGCTGGAGACAGAAGCAGACAGATATAGATAGCGGAATACTCTAATGAAGCAATCGGGATGGAATGAGGAGGGCAAATCAGTCCCGCTGTTGTAGAAACACACCTCGGGCTAAACATGAAGGACAAAGTCATTCCTAGGCCTCTGACCAGACATGAGTTATAGTAACCGCGTCCCAGAAAACCTGACCACAAATTGCTGGTGGACTGGATGCCATTGGTGCAGTCCTCCACCTCCGTCTCTGCGCTTTTCAGAACACAACAGTCCTTTAGCTGAAGAAAAAACTTTAACCGGGACAAATCAATCCATCAAACACGAGAGCCAACCCCATAATGGCGGTATAAAATGTTATAGGTAGTCATTTGCTCATAAGGATTAAAACTGAATTATAAATGGATGATTGTATGGATGGATGGACGGACGGACGGTTAGATAGATAGATTGTATCCCTGTATCTTGAGCATTACTTTAAAATTCCTTGTAAATCATCATTGCATCAACAGACTCACACACACACACACAGCTAAACTAAATAAATATGATGCCTGACTGCTGCAGCAAGCATGTGGATGTCTCTCTCTCTCTCTCTCTCTCTCTCTCTCTCTCTCTCTCCTTCGCTCATTGGTTGTCAACACCGCAGGATGTCTGCGACAGGCTCCCACCCCCTCCCCCTCAATTCTCTGCCCATGAAGTGGGCTTCACCCTCAAATACACCCTCCCCATGTATAATGCATCAGTCTGACATGAAGTGAGCACTCATACACAACTCTTCTTGGAACAATTGTCTGATTTAGTCCAGTGCGTGTGTGTGTGCGTGCGTGTGTAAACATATACAGTATGTTTATAGTCATTGTCTATGAGATAATCTAATTCTATAATAACAATCAATTCTATATATCATTGTCTATGAGATAATCTATTCTATAATAAGATTGTTTTTAAGAGATTAGATTCGAAACATCCCACGTAAGCTACTTTTTATCACGTCTTATGTAATGCAACACTGAGGCTTTCAATCGAGCGCTGCAAACCGCGTCAGGCAGTAACATCCGCGTTTTCTTCATTAACGGCCTCGTAAATTGCGCATCAATTATTGATTGCGAACATAAATCACGCACATGTTTTTCACCACAATCGCCCGACGTACTTTTATTGCGTTTACCCTCGTATTTGTTTTTATGCTGGGCAAAGCAGCTGTTGGTGGCTATCTGGAGTTTTGCTAAGTGACTCGCCCCCCGTCGCCCTCGTGCACGCGCGGCAGCGGCGCGTTCAAGCATCTCGCGCTGTCAGAAGAGTCTCTAAAGTGGAATCGGAAAAGTGCATCACATAAATCTGACCAGGCTGAAGGTGTGGTCGACATTATCTCATTTTTATCGCTCTTTTCATAATTTTCTTGATATCTCATTATATGCTATAGCAAACTCTAATAGCTCGATGAACTTCGTTCGACGAGTATTGATTCTTGGCGTGAATCATGCTGCTAAATTACTTTTGGTGGGAACGATAATACCAATTCTGCCAACACTTACAAATAAACCATGATGAGTACTATCTAATAAATTAAGCACAACATATATACGTGTCTGCTTTTCACTGCGCGCGCACACACACACAAACACTTCGCATTTGTGCGAAATACGTTTAGAAAAGCTAAATAGCCTTTTTTCACCAATTAGCAAATTGCTTATTAAATATTTACGACCAGTACTCATCGCCGAGCCTCCTGACCAAATGACAGCTGACAAGTCGCCCACTGCATGCGGCCAGTAAACGAACCAATCCGCACTTTTTTTTTTCCTAGGATGCTTAGTTTGACACAAGATTACAACTAGTAGATTAAATCTGCTCTAGTTTCTATGGAAACATGTCCGGCCGCGGCTGCGCTCACGTGGCTTTATTACACTCTGCTTTTATTCCTCAATAACTTGATTCATGTATAGCTGCTTCGGTGGATTGTTCTGTGGAGATCCGCTGCTGTGGTTACTAATAATAAATCCACGGAAATAAGACGTGTCTCTTGAGAGGTTTGCTCTAAATTACTTTCTGATACGGTGTCCATGTAGGTTATGGGCAGATGGGAATAGGTGACATTAATATTTGGACAGTGTCCAGATATGCTCGTATAAAACGTTATATCAAGACTGTAAAATGGATATAGTGTGTGTGTGCGTGTGTGTGTGCGTGTGTGTGTGCGTGTGTGCGTGTGCGCGCGCAGTTAATTGATGCCGATGTTCATTGTGGTATTTCACAAACAGCGCCTATTTTCTACCCTATGTTGTTAAAAAAATCTGGCTTTTGACTTTATTTCCCGAAACCAAACTAAATCGATCCTACAAAAGGTCCCAACAATGGTGATCAATGCTTCAGCAGAACGTCGGCCACTTCTCGCACTGTTTGGCAGGGTTGATTGAATCACAGACTGAAACCTGGAAGGCAATAATTCTCAAAGCCCGTTCAATAGAACTTAGCACGTGCGCAGTGAGATAAAACGAGCCACGCGTTAATGTAAAAGATCCCCATGTTGTTATAGAAACGTTTCATGACGAAAAGTGAGGTGATGGCGATACGTGACATTGCATTAGTTACACAAAACAAACCAAATGTTAACGACCGCCGTAAACAGTCGAGCAGAGATTTTCCACCAAAAATGAAGAAATCACAAGTCCTTACCTGCTACCGTGTATCTATCCATGTAATTCAGCACATTCCCAAAACTCAGAATACCGGCGGCGACGATGGGTGACCGGCAGCGGAGTAATGCGGCACGGAATTTCTGCCCAGGTTTGCAGGTATGCAGGTCTGGACTGGACTTCAGAGTCGGACTCATGCTCCGAGACAGCGTGTGGACCTCATCCGAACTGCTGCATCCCTCGATCTCGCATCCATCGCTCTCCACACACATCTTCTTGCACGACAGATCCAGCGCGAATAGAACAGATTCTGCACGCGAGCACAGTGCGGTTCGTGGTAGAAAAGTGCGGCACCTCTTGTCGAACTTTGGAGAAAAGTCAGTGTTATTTGCTAAGAGGAGCCCGCGCGGATTTGGTTGTCGCTCGGTTGTCTCGGTTCATGTCTGTAATTGTGACAGAGCAGCGCTCTCGGGAAGCGCTTTTCTCACTCTGAGCGTGCGGGAGGAGGCGTGGCCGCTGGTGTTTAGGCCACGCCCCTCCCTCTCACCCGAGCGAATGAAGGACCCGTGTGTGCGGAATGCGGAGAAAGGCGGCTTGTGTTGCCCGTAAGTCGCCGGCGTTCGGGTTGCACCCTGGAGCGCGTATACTCAACGCATTTTTTTACTCTTCCCTTAGTGACGATTTTCTTCGAGAAAGGGTGCGGGGGGGGATACCATCGGAAGGAATGAAACAAATGAAAGCATCTTGGAATTGTTTCCTTGTTTCATTTGGCCGCCACACAGTTTTACATGGCACGGCAAAAATAATAAAGCAATTCTTTTCATTAACAAAATGTGTAGGTTCATTTTTAACTAAAAAGTGGAATTTTAAAATATGTCTGAGATGCGTTTATGTTTTGAGTATAGCTTGCATAATATTTGTTTTTTAAAGAGCGTTCGATTCACAAGAAAGTGCGCAGAACACTAAATGAATTGATATAAAGACTTTGATATGGAGTTCTAAGACGTCACCACAAATGATGTAATGTTCAGCACTCTGGACAGCTCTTATCACTCTCAAAACCTTACCACAGGAATGTATGTCGAATGATGACGACATTGTAGTTTTGCGAGACTAAATGAAAAACGACGATACATCTCTAGACGCTAAAGAACTTCTTAATCAGTTTTTGAAACCAACCGTCTGAACTGAATTGTTTTTTTTTCTCTTTCAGGATCAGTTCGATTTCGTATTGATCGATCTTTTGATTAAATAATCTGCTTTAATTGTCTACTTTTCACCGAAACCAATCCGTTTAAGTAGATTAATCAAAATACGTCATAGCAAGCATTTTCCATTTCTGTTGTTATCAATATGTTAATCAGTTAATGCACCAAACGCTGTTTTGAAAGCACATCGACGTCTTTCCTGCGAACTGATAAGTTGCATTCTGCCAGTAAAAGTACAAGAGATCTTGTGGAAAAAAAGTTGTAACTTTGAAACAGTGGATGGAATGATGTGTGTGTATCCTGTCATTGGGAATCAGTATCAGCTCATCTCACTTCCTATTTACTAATCAATCACAGACTGTGCAATGAGGAACCAAAACTTTCTTATCTGTATATAGGCAAGACTGGATCACAGATAAGTCAAACTGACAACATAGCAGCTTTACTTCTGTTATCCGCAAAAATGTATATTTTTAAAGAATCACACACACAATGATGTATATTGTAATACAATAATTAAACACATTGTTTTATTTAATTTCATTAGATTGTGTTATGTCACTTTAATTCCTAAAGGAAGCTGGGTGACCACAGTCTTTCCAAAAATGCTCTGATAAGCACATGTGAGACCAACTGGAAAGTGATTGTTTGACTTCCACAAATTAATTTATCTTTTTTCACATTCCTGTTATGGAACTAGAGGTTTGGCTTCCAGTTTAGAGCTGAGAGCATTGTTTTACAGTATAATAAATGAAGCTGTTCCAGTTTAGAGAACAACCACTTCTGAAAAATCAGAAGACTAAATTCATCAAAGTGACAATGCTTGTGAAATAAACAAACACACGAAGAACTAGTCCATGTGAAGAAATGATCAAATATAAGTGGAAATAAAGAGAAAAAAGGAGCATATAGAAACATAACCAAAAACAAAACAAATGGGAAAGCAAATAAGAAGGACACAAGGAGAGACAGATGGAGAAGTGTTACGGCCTGCTGGTCTATGCTAATGTTAGAAAATAAGCTCGAAATGACTCCAGAATATGGAAATTGAGTTATACAAGATTTATACGAGAGTGTTCCGTTTTTGACCTCAGAACAAAGACCCAAAGTCAGAACAAAAAAACACAATGTGCTTGGACAGTATTCCGAGTATAATTCATAAAAATTCCTAAACATTTAACGCAAAAACTTTTCAATGGTTCTCGAGCTTAATTTGGAATATTTGTCTAAAATGTGACCAAAACTGAAAGCATTTGACCACATTTACCTTTACCGTATCTTTCAGACTATAAGGTGCACATAAAATCATTTTCGTTATGTGTATTTTGAAAAATGTAAAAAAATTATTAGCAATGCGCCGTAAAATCCAGTGCATACATAAATACGGTAATATTCGGTCTAATATACGGTTTAATATCCATGTATTGGACTGTGTGAGATGGGACGCTTTATTGATGTTCCATGCTTTGTTAATGGCAGAGATCTTTGTGTCCCTGGTGCTTACGGTGACTGTAGCTACAGTGTGATGAAGTCAGCCCGATCCACTGAATAAGAGGATTCTGGCAGCCTGGAGACCACCGGCTATTTAACTGTCACAGGGCGTTATGGCCCCAAGTGGTGAATGGCCTCTGACTCAGCTAGAAAGGCCTGTACATCACCACTGGAGAGAGACACAGCGAGGGAAGAGGAGAGGATGGAGAGATCAGAAACAGCTAATGCGGTTCATTCATTTAGCTCAAACACTTTGTGCTTTCTCCCATTGTTCCCATTCATTCTGCTATTTCTCTCTCTTTCTCACTCTTTTTTTCTCTCTTATTTTCTATTTCTTTCTATTTTTCT
>SOMO01000093.1:191292-213487 GCA_028128575.1 Paedocypris carbunculus
ATTGCCATTACTTTAGCCATTGTTGCTAAGATAGCGAAATGCTAATAAAAAAAAAAAAAAACTAGTTATTAATATTTAGTAAGTTTGAGTATTATAGTGTCCTGTGCATTGTGAACAGTCTGATCTGGAATGATGTCTTCTCTTTAAGAGACCCGAGGTGTAAAGGAGTTGCCCGCTGGTGTCATGAACCACGTTTTGTCTTCTCCTCTGTGGAAGCCCGTGTTCAGACACTTCTTGAGCAGCTCTGCTCCGGAAAAAGACTCCGCAATCATTGCTCCAGATGCCCAGGTACGACTACAAACTTTATTTTTCAAGTTTCAGTGACTTTGAGTGTTTACATATATGAAATTTTTTGTCCTGTAGGAGGTGCCTTTGTCCTCAAAAGATGACGCGGTGTTGTTCCTGAAGGATTTTGCGAACTGGGATCCTTCTGAAGAGTCTAGTGTGGAGAGGACAGATCTTATGAAAGCCCTGATGGTGTCTTGTAAGAAGCAGGCCGTTAGGAACGAGATCGCCTCCGGTTCTAAAGTGGATCAGGCCATCAACGCCACATGGGCAGCAATGGTGTATCACACTCCAGCTCTTCACCACAGCCTCAAGAGTTTCGGTACTACAAGAAAAGCTGCAAACATGTTTTTTACACACTAAAGGAGGCAAAATGTTTAAAAATGGACTGTGCACTTTTGAATCTAAATAAAAAGTGTGTGTATTTATGTGGTAAAAAGACAAGGATTACAAATGATCTCAGCCTCTGTCATGATTTTTTCGCCACATTTTTATTTTCTTGATTTTCTTCATTAGTTGCCACAAATGGCCAAAGCAGCCTCAGTGATGATCTGATGGAGGTCTACTCGCTTGCAGATGGCATCCGAACGTGGATGGTTAGTATGAGTCATAAGAGTTGCTTCCGCAATTTGTTTGGCTCATTTCATCCACTTTTTTGTTGCCAGTTGGAGATGAAGCAGCGGTACCTTATGATTAAAATGAACACACCGGAGGAAAAGACCGAAGAACCAAATGAAGTCACTATGGAGTCGTTAGGTAAGCATTACTGTGACAAGCCACACGTAGACATGCCTAACCATTCATCTTGTTCTTCGTTTGTTGTTGTCATTTCAGCTGACGTCTGCATCAGCAGAAGCTTGTTCCTTTTTCAATTCAGTTCAGGTGGAGGAAGTTCTCAAGAGTCTTACGGTAGAGAAGAAGCTTGTGCAGCTCCTCTTCAGCGATCGGCTTCCACATCAGAAGGAGACTTCCAGCCTTGCTCCTCACCCTCCATGTCCCAGACCCCTGAAATAGCAGGATCAGAGATGCCTCCAGAATCAGGTCCTTGTGAGAAGCTCCAAGATCAGCAGTTCTCCTCTTCGGTGGATGTGGGGTCTTCCAGTAATGTCAGTACTCAGGGTGCAGCCGGCTCTTCAGAAAGTCTTCAGTCCCAACCAGGAGAGCCTGCGTCTCCCCTAGTCTTCCCACGCAAAGCTCCTTTCAGCCGGGGACGCTTGAGACTGCTCTCCCTGCGCTCTATGGAGGAGACCCGCACCGCACCTCCAGTTAAAGAGCGTTTCCCAATCCTCAAGCACATAGTCAACTTTATGAAGGACATCGTCATCAGTGAGACCAGGTATGATCCGAGTAGTTTAGAACGAAAGAACGAGTGGGACATTCATTCCTCTCACACAAAACTGCTCTTGATGTGTCCGTGTTGCAAAATAAAAACTTGTGATTGTAAATACGTACAATACTGCATTTAGAACTAAATCCTCTAAATCTGTTTTATCCATTTTACTACAATTTTCCCTTATTATATTCAATTTTTTGTGCAATCTTTCAGAATTCTATGGAAGCCCATTTCCACCACTAAATTAAGGATTGTGACTTTTCATTTTAGAGTTGCATGTCATATGCTCTTGAATATTTAATTTTAATCTCAGAATTAAAAAATTCCGCTGTCATTTTTAAACCTGCGATTCAAGTAAGAATTGAATGACATTCAAAATTATGGAATCATATTGGAAAAATACGTTAAATATAATTGAAAATTATCACTACGTAATTGAAAATTATATTTTATAATTGCACTGTATATAACAGTTAGTTACATACTACAGTTATATATTTGTGTTATATGTATAATAACATTGTCAGTCAAAAGGCATTTTATCTGATGCGATCCACGTTTAGATCATCTAATGAGGCTTTTGCCTGCTCTCTGTGCAGCGTTATTCAGACTCTGGTTCTGAAGAAGGCCCAGGTGGTTGGTGTGTGTGAGGTTCTGGACATCGTGCAGCAGTGTGTCCTCACCTTAGGAAAGCCGCACTTCTTCCAGGCTCCCTGCATTCTGTTTCTCCAGGAGCTGTTGGCCTGTCAGAAAGATTTCACCAAGTACGTCCTCATGAACCGTCACATGTAAGGTTCTGTTGTGAGCTCGTCTCTCTACTCCTCCTCAGCTATTTCTCTCAGTTGGCCAGCAGTGGACGGGAGTCGAAGGAGCTGGTCAGACACTCGTATCATCTGCTGGTTCTCCTGCTAGTCCAGGCGGTTCAAGGATTCAGTGCCCTAAATGACAAGTGGGTTCATACCAGATTTCTCTGTTTGATTTTAGTTTTTAAAAAATTAAAACTTCTTGTTTTGGGGTTTAGGACGCTTCTGCCTGCGCTGTCCTGTGTGCAGACGTGTCTGCTGCATTTGCTTGATGTGAGCTGGGAAGCCGAAGACCTGCCGCTGTTTCTAGACATCAGGCTTCCTGACCTTCTGCTCAACATGTCTCGGGAAAACATCAGTGTGCACGACATTGCTATCAGGTGAGAAAAGGGATCGACGTCTTTGTCAGTACATTTTAGGTCGATTTATATAGAACAATAATGCAAACAAATTGGAAAGATTTTGCCAGTTTTGTTTGTAATTTCTGGGTGGTCAAATTCCTATCTGTTCCAGTTCTGTTTGTAATTGCGTGTGTTCACAAATTCCTACCAATCAGCATCAGGGGGAGGAGTCTATATACAGTCCCCCCTGAACTCACAAATACACCTTGTGAATTGTCGAGTTTTAAAGTCGCAAACGTTTACTTTGCCATTTCACTTTTTCGAATCGCCATGCTCAATTGCCAGTGTAATTCGCAAACTAATTTGAATTCTGTTCGTACATTGTTCCATAAATTTACACTGGAGTGTAAAAAGAAAATGTTTTATACATGTGTTTAATTGTTCTCTTTGGCATGATGTAGTCAGTGGACGGAGGAGGATGAAATCGCTGACTACGAGCGGAACTCTGAATGGATGGAAGAGTGTGAGAACGGCATGTTCGAGAAGTGGTTTGACAAAATCAGTCAGGCCTCAGTAGAGGAAAAGAGAAAGGTACAAACGTCACAACAAAAACAAGACGCGCCTCGCAATTAAATTGATGGTTGTTCATCTATGCTTAGGGGAAATGTATAAGAAAGATGCTTTTTATTGTTTGTAATCTTTTAGTAGGAATCTTTTCATTTCTTATGAGTGTGTATACTTGGAATTTGATGTTTATGCCAAATGATGCTGGGTCTAATACAATCCATTGATTTTTGGATTATTACAGATGCACATGTTCATTGCAAGATACTGCGACCTCCTGAATGTTGAGATTTCCTGCGATGGATGCGAGCGCATCGCGCCGTGGCATCGCTACAGGTGCCTGCAGTGCACAGACATGGACCTGTGCAAAACCTGCTTCCTCAGTGAGTCCTAATCTGAAGCTTTAGCTTGTGTTTTTATGCCTGCATGGATTAATCATTTTTAGCACATTTCTGTCACATTTTAAGGACTTTATCATTCTGTTCAGGTGGCGCTAAACCAGAAGGCCATGAAGACGACCATGAGATGGTGAACATGGAATACGCTTGTGACCACTGCCAAGGGCTTATCGTGGGCAGCAGGATCAACTGTAACGTCTGCGAGGATTTCGACCTCTGCTTCGGCTGTTACAATGCCAAAAAGTATCCAGATAGGTGGGTAGAAGATACAAGGTGATGCACACCTCAGCAATATGTGGTTTCTTTGTTGTCTATAGGAAATCATCTGGCTTCGTTCTCTCCTCTAAATCCTCTTTTACTCACAGCAACTTATTTTATGTTTATTTTAATTACGCTCATAATTCTGCGCTTTGATGCCAATAATCAGCATCCTGGTACAGATACCGTATATTCACTATCAATATGGATTTCTGCCTCTCAAAGCATCTAACATGAGATGTTCCTCTAATGTAATCTGTAAATAAGATTCATATCTTCTCCTGTATAGACGATTCATAGTATCTGTATCAATTCTGTAGTTTCTGTTCATAGTCTCCAATTAACCTCTTCTCTGTACATATACATTATGTATATTCTCAACTTATAACCAATATTCGGCACTTACTGCTAACGCACTTCTGGTTAGACATAAACTGCATTTAATTGCCATGTACATGTGTAATGACAATAAAGTTGAATCTAATCTAATGTACTGTCCCTAAAAAGTGCTGGTCTTGCACTTTTGCATATAGGTTGACTACTGATGCTGCGGAATGTGTTAAATTTTGTCTGTTTTGTTATCTTTCTTTCCAGTCATTTGCCCACTCACCGAATCACCGTTTACCCCATGGTCACCATCCGCATCAGTGACCGCCACAGACTCATCCAGCCCTACATTCATAACTATTCCTGGCTTCTTTTCGCCGCGCTCTCGCTCTTCACTTCCGAGTTGGTCAGTGAGAAAGAGCAGGACGGGGAACGTCTGGATGACATCACGCTCGGACACGCCGGCGCTCTGCAGAGCCGATGCTCTGACATCATCAACCAGTGTCTGCTCAAGGGCCAGACTGGGAAAGGTACTTAATCAAGCACATCAAATGACTCCTGATTACATAAAAAATAATAATTTCTAATATATACATTCACACAAACTGTAAATAGATAGACACCCAATTTGTGAGTTTCTATCCAACATGCTTTAAGATTATTTAATTTGGATCTGTTATATAATTTCTGTAGTTGAAATATAAGAATTCATAAGAATGTTTGGCCTCCTCGGAAAATGCCTCTTTAAATGGTTCTAAGCATTATCTTGTAAATTGTTTTAGCAAAATGCGCTAAAGTTGTAGTATTGCGTGAGGTCAGTTGCTGCAATAATTTTTTTTTTTACAAAACATTAAGAAACGTCTCACGAGACAAAAAAGTGAGATTTGTTAAAAAATTTGAGTTTTTGATATATAGTTTGAGTCACATGACTGCTGTCTTTGTCTTTGCAGGTCTGCGGTCCTCAGCTCTGTTGTCCTTGCTGTCCGTTAACGAATCCACCACCGAGAGCGAACTGTGTCCCGTCACCCCCGGCTCGTCTCAGGACATCAGCATCACGGACACGCCCTCTTTACCCAGCAGCACCACTGCCATCTGCTCACCACCGCCACCGCGAGACAAGGTCCGTTACTGCAATCCATGATTTACTATACACTAAGGAACACTTACAGTCCTTGTTTTTTTTTTTTTTTCCATTTTTCTTCTGTGTGCCTTATTTTCTGATGCACTATAAGTCTGAAAATTGGTTTTACTTACCAAAATGTGATACACAAAGTTCACAAAGCTGTGGCAAGCCAAATTTAAATCTTCATGATTAATCTAAATGAGTTATTAATCAATGTTGAAACCTCTGTGTACCATTGTGAACAAACAAAACAGTTTTGTGATTCTGATAAGGGTGGAAGATTAGAAAGGTTAAAAAAAAGATGGTCATGGAAGGTGCATGGGCCTTAAACTTTCTAGAATAATACTGTGTCTATCTCAATATCGTATTTATTCTTATTTTAGACATTAACCCAAAAGCAGCAGCCAGAACCAGAGAGCGAGGAGAAAAGGAGGCTGGTCTCTCAGGACACGTTGGACTCATCCAGCACTAGTAAGACGCCGTCTGTGTCCAGTGAGGACATGCTGTCGCCTGGAGCCAGAGGTGAGGAGAGTCTCCGTTTGGTCCAGCAATGATTTTCCTTCATTCATTTGTTCTTCATCTCTCAGCTGTAGAGTCCAATGGCGACATGATCACGTCCCCTGCTTCGGAGAACATGGAGGCTTATAAGGACCGCGAGAAGACCACCAGGGGTCCCGTACAGGAGCATGTTTTTGCCGAATGCTCCAGGGAGAGAATTCTGGGATTGTTGGCAGCTATGTTACCTGCAGCCAAACCGGTAAAAAGCATTCTTAGAGCTGGATTTATTTTTTGTTTATTTTGTGATGCTTACAACAAGGTCATTTTGTTGAAATGTCCATTGCTTCTCAGAACTTTATTAATCTTTGAATGGTCTTGTAGGGCTGCACGCTGTCTCTGTCCAGCCTGAGTCCCATTCTACCGCTGCTGTTCAGAGTGGTCATCTCCAACGCCGGCTGTCTGAACGAGACCTACCATCTGACTCTGGGACTTCTGGGGCAGCTTTTGTTGAGGATTTCCCCCGTGGACGCTGATGCCGCCGTTTCTGAAGCTCTGACCGACAAGTTTGAGCTTCTGGCTCCGGGAGATGGAGCAGCGTTTGCAGTTCCAGGCTGGAAAACCACTCAGCTGCTCTTCAGTCTGGGCGCCGTGTGTCTGGATAGGTAGTTTACATTTGGATTACGCTAAAGTTTAACTCAAAATTACTGTAGTGTATAAGTCACTATGGACAAAAAAGCAGCTATAGAATACCTTAAAATCATTGCACATATTTAATATTGTTTTTGATAAACTTTTTTTTTTAATTATTATTATTATTTCTGATTTATTTTTTTCCTTAAAACAAAACAAACATTTGCTCAACTAATTTTTGACAGGATTGGAAAAAGCAAAAAATGTAATTTTTTTTTTTTTTTTTTTTAAATCTTTTTCAAATGTGATTAGATTATTCTGATTATTATCCATTATTTTTTTTTTTATCTGAAAACACCTATTTATTTTATTTTCTGCACCTATTTTATAAATGTAATCATTCAATCATAAAAAAATTCGATAATTAAGCAATTTAATACCTTTTTGCATTGATTTGTTTGTCGACAAAAAAGTTGCCCAGAGGAATTAAGGATGATACAATACAATAATGTCTATCACGGTAACAAATAATGTAACATATTAATGTACACATATTAATTTAGTTCAAGTAACACATTTAATGTGTGCATAAGTATTATATGAGTATCTTAATCTTGTTTTGATTATTTTTGTTTAGTTTATTTAATTTTGTTGCTAATGACCGTTTAAGGTATTATATTTTGGACCTATGTTACAAAAATAGTTTTTTTTTTTTTGCAATTTAATATGATCAGAATTACGCTTTTCAATACATTTATTTTCACAATTTTGTGAACCACTTTGTATGAATTAAAAAGGCCTTGGTTTATGTCGTGAAGTCTTCCATTCAGTTCTTGTTTGGTTTCAGTCGGATCGGTTTGGACTGGGCCTGCTCTGTGGCCGACATCTTGAGGAACCTGAACGCTTGTTCTCAGTGGAGCGCAGTGGTTGCGTCTTTCACGGATCACTGCATCCATCAGTTACCGCAGCATCTGAAGAGAACCGTCCTCTTCACGCTGCTGGTGCTGGTGGGCTTCCCGGAGGTACAGTCCTGCAGACGCTTCCTCTACACGAGTATTTCAATGGCCTTGACGTCTTTCTACGAGTTCTTGATCTGCCTGTTCTGCATTTTTGCCTTGGTTCTAGGTCCTTTGTATGGGAACTCAGGCTGTGTTCTTAGACAACGCCAACGAGCGGCACAACATGATTCTGCTCAAACACTTCACGGAGAAGAACCGCGCTGCCGTGGTGGACGTCAAGACCCGTAAGAGAAGGACAGGTACGAGGACTAGTATTCTGAAAACCATTGACAATACAAAAAACACTCAAATTTTTCTTTGCTGAACAAGAGCTGATCATGCTAAACATCTTTTCACTTAGTTGTTTCTGATATTTATGTTTGTATAAAGCGTTTTGGGTTTTTTTTGCATCAGTAACCTTGAACTGTGCTTTATGTGAATTGATTTGAATCGAATTGTATCTACAACAGCAGATAGAATATATAGAAGAATATATATAGTTGATTGTGCCATGTTGTGATGAGTGGAAAGACTGATTTAAAACGTTTTGCCTTTCTCATATTTTTTAATGTTAATGCAATGAGTCCAGTAAAAAGTTAAAATAAGAGGTGGTCAAAGATCCTGAATGAAGAGAAGAACATAACAAGGTGACAGTTCAAGTGGAGTGGAGACATTAAAAAGAAAACATTTCTACAGTTTCCACTTTTCCCGATTGATGCAAACTTATGAAGGCAATTCAGACTTGTGCTTTTCTTTTTTTCCTCAAAACGGTAAAAATCAAATTGTTTTCTCACTATTCATAAAGGCTGTATAGTATGAGATGTTGTAGATTTCACATGCTTTTACTGGCCCAAACCAGTGGTCATCGCTGATGAGCATTGACCTGAGATGATGCTCATGATGTGTTTTCCTTCTCTTTGGTCCAGTGAAAGACTACCAGTTGGTCCAGGCGCATGAGTCTCACTCTGACAGACAGAACGTGTCTCCAACCTCGGCTCACCTCACCCACTACCTGAAGAACTTCACCTCCATCGTGAGTCACCTGCTTCAGGTGGGAGTGGAGAGCGGAACCCAGGATGCTGTGGAGGCCACGTGGGTGCTCTCGCTGGCTCTTAAGGGACTTTACAACACACTGAAGGTAAAAAACGGGAAGAAGCTAAATTAAAGTCCCAATAAAAGCCTCTAATCTGTTTCATAATATATAAATCAAATATATTTAAAAAAATCAGGTGGGCTTTAATCCAGTTTAGAAAACATGTTTATGCATTTTTTTGTTCGCCTCAAGACTCTGGGAGAAAATAAGATAATATTATAATAATATGATAGTAAAACTGCACAGTTGCACTTTTTACTTAATGTTCTTTTTGCACCATTTATTTGTATCTTTTTTATTTCTGTATTCGTTTTTTTCCTCACTATTTTTGTTGTACCGTTTTGCTGAAACAAAAACATTTTCCCTTAGCGGAAAAAATTATTAATTAATTAATAATATTATTATTATTATTATTATTGATAATAATATTATATTTATTATATTTTTTTATTTATTTAATTTTTTACCTCAAGGTCGCCGTACAATTGTCAAAATCAATACACAATATTACAAAAGACTATAGTAGAATCTTCTAGAATATTCTAGCTTTAAAGCACTATGTCTTCCGTATTAAATATTGTAATAAATATTATATTATTATATAAATGAAAAATCCTTACATTCATAATCAAACGTGTGTTTAATTGCAGCGTGTGCATTTCTCTGATTTCAGAAGCACGGCGTGGATCAAGTCCAGGAGGCAATTCAAGACTCCAGTTTAATGCAGCTGTTAGTCCGTAAATGCAGCAAGGGCACAGGCTTCAGCAAAATGTGGCTCCTGCGAGATTTGGAGATCCTGTCCATCATGCTCTACTCCTCCAAGAGAGAGATCCACTCAATGGCCGAAGACACTGACACGGAGACGGATGGAGAGAAAGAGAGGGAGAAAGAGCAGGATTCAGACCACTCCAGTTGCTGCGCTGATGATGCTGATCCCAATAGACCAGATCCACTGGAAGGACTGGATGAAGAGACGAAGATCTGTTTCCAGGTCAGAGGTCCTACACTTTACCCCTGAAGTTTAGTGTTTGTTTAGTGTCTTTTTTCACTAGTTAAGCACTCTATTTAGCACATTTTTCCACATTTCGAATCAGGAACAATTACAAATAACCGGAAATGTGTTGTTTTTATGTAGCAGAAAAAATAAACGCAGTGCAGTGGCTTTATAACACTGGTAATGAAACAAACTAAATACAATAAAATGAGGAGAATTCGCGAGTGAAGTGTGTGTGTGTGTGTGTGTGTGTGTGTATAAACCACACAAGACTCTGTAATTGAACTGTAATTGAGAATGTATTTCTATTTAAGAAGTTTATGAATAAGATGGAAGCGTGAGATATAATTTGAAATATTTGAATACTTTTTTTGTTTAGATTACCCATGATGCTCTTAACGCTCCGCTGCACATATTAAGAGCCATGTATGAGCTTCAGATGAAGAGAACCGACTCTTTCTTTCTTGAGGTCCAAAAGCGGTAAGTGGCCGTTCCAATTATGACAGAAATTCTTTTTCTCTACATATTTAAAGAAATAAATATATAGGTGTTAATGTCTATCACTATATTTACTGATTCAGGGGGGGAAATGCCTGCTCAGCACACATGATTTTAATTTGCTAATAATTTCTGCATTAATCCCACAGATTTGATGGAGACGCCATAAAAACCGACGAAACGATTCGCACCTTGGCGCAGAAATGGCGACCGTCTAAAAGACCTCGATCGGAGGAAAGAAGCACCAAGGCCGTTGATACAGATATGATCATCGTGCCTTGTGTGGTAGGTCCACAACTAACCGCCTTCTCCTTCAATCCCTTCTTCACTTCTGTCTTCCTCCTCAGTCTAAACCCACCCGATGTGAGAAAGCCGCAGAAGAAACCAACATCGTCACCCAAAAGCTCATCACGAACACGGAGAGCGACCTGCAGCTGAGTTACGCCAAGCAGCGGCGCACCAAGAGCTCCGCCCTCCTGCATAAGGAGCTCAACGCCCGCAGTAACAAGGCAGTGCGTCAGTACCTGTTCAAGGTCAACGAGGCCATCGCCGTCCTCTACGCCCGCCACGTGCTAGCCACACTGCTGGCCGACTGGCCCTGTGGTGCTCCTATCAGAGAGGAAGACCTGGAGCTGAGCGGAGCATCTCACATGGCCTACATACTCGACATGCTCATGCAGCTGGAGGAAAGACCCATGTGGGAGAAGGTGATCATTGTCCTCCTGCTATAGCTCACAATCAGGAAGGTCATACGTGTTTTACCAACTGGAAGCCTGAAGGTCATGTGTCATGCCGTGTTTAGATTTTGCAGAAGGTTTTAAGAGGCTGCAGCCAGAGCATGCTGGGTAATCTGTCACTGACCGGGTGTCAGTTTATGGAGGAGCCTGGAATGGCCGTTCAGATTCGGGAATCCAAGCATCCCTACGACAACAACACCAACTTTGAGGTGAGGGTCTTACATGTTTTGCCTTTCATTTCTGATGAGTTGTTCAAGAAAGTGGTCACTTCTTTTGCTAGGACAAAGTGCACATCCCTGGAGCGATAGTCCTGTCGGTAAAGTTTGATTCTCGATGTCACACCGAGGAAGGATGCGATGAGCTCCTGATGGCCAGCAGCAGTGACTTCCTGCAGGACCTGCACACGTTCAGCGGTTCTCACCAGAAATGGACCGACTTTGAGATTCCAGGTCTGTGATAGCGGCTTGAGTTACATAATTATTCAAAATTCAACTTTAAAATGTATCAAACAACCCAAGGACGGAATTAAATCCACCTAGTTGTGGATGACAACAAATATTTTTGCAAAGTTTGGAAATTAAGCTCGAACTTGGTGAAACTGACGGAGAATTTGAGGCGATGAGAACACTTTTTGCAAAAACTTAGTTTCATGGAAGCAGGTAGTTTTGTGTAATACTGCATATTAGTGTAATACAGCATAAGCTAATGTAAGCTTTTTTCCCGATTTTAGACGCTCAAAAACTTGTGGGGACAAACTTGTTGCGGTGCTTATTATTATAAAAATTGTTGAAAAAATACGCATGTAAGCATTTTTTCCTATATTTCAAGTCAGGAGCAATTACTTTTAACTGGAAAAACATTGTTTGTATGTAGCAAAACAAAGAAACACAGTGCAGCGTTAATAACACTAAAAGAAATAACATAATATAAATAATAACTAAAATACAAAAAAATGAGGAGAGTAATAGAAGTATTTTTTTAAAACATAAAAATGCAAACATTTTATACAAAGTACTTTTAAAAAAAATTATGCCAGTTTAGTTCTCTTTTTTTGTGCCTAAAAAATCATGGGGGTGCTTATATTTGCGTAAATATGGTAGTTCATATTACATTTAAATTTTTTTCCCAGGAGACACGATTTACTACAAGTTCATATCAGACATGAGTAACACTGAATGGGGCTACAAGTTCACAGTGACCGGTGGCCACAGAGGACGATTCCAGACTGGTGTGTTTCATCTCATTTCAATATTCACTTCCATTCTGTTTCTGCTGATGTTTCCCTATGTTAACATGTTATCTTTCATGCAATAATGAGCTGATTCTTCTTCCAGGGTTTGAGATCCTGAAGCAGATGCTGGCTGATGAGCAGGCTCTCACTCACTTGCCATTGGCCGACATCTGGGAGTGGCAGGTGGGCGTGGCCTGCCGTCAAACAGGAAGTCAGAGGCTGAAGGCCATTCACCTGCTGCTCCGGATTCTGCAGTGTCCGTCTCAATGGTGCTTTTCTTCCCCACTGTTTGTCAAATAGTTCTGTAGTAGATGATCTAGAACCTTGGGGATCAGGGTCGGGCCACTTTTCACCATTTATTACATATTATACTTAATCAAGTCACTTTTTGTTTAGAAGAACGATTGTTTTGTTTTTTCAGAATACAAATTTACAGTCCGTTTTCCTAAATAATAGTGTTTGACGAGACCAGGATGCGTAATGTGCGGCCTCATGTTGGTGTGTGTGTTTCAGGGGTTGCGACCTCACCCTCCTGCAGCCGCTGTGGCAGCTCTTCACTACAATGGAAAGTGGTTTGAGTCAGGACCCCACCAGTGTCACCGTCCTCCTGCCGCTCCATCGAGCCCTCACAGAGCTGTTCTTCATCGCTGAAGCCAAGGCCATGGTGCGTCCCCCTACACCTGATCCTAACGCCCGTTAGTTTGACTTGTAGTTAAGTGACTGGCCACCAGGGGGAGCTTCACACTTCACTGACTTTAGGCTGATTTATTTAGGTACCGTATTTACGCAAATATAAGCACCCGTTTTATTTTTTTCCAATTTTAGTGGCTCAACAACTTGCGGGATGCGTATAATTGTCAATTTCAAATATGCAAGGAAATATAAGCGGCCATTTTTTCACATTTCATTTGAGGNAACGAACAGTTAGTGGTGAGAACTGAACAGGTGCGTCCGTTTCCAAAGTTTTGCTCAATGGTTTCTTCTTCTCCTTCTCCTGCTCTTTACCTAACTTTGCTTTCCTTCGTTTCTATCGCCCAGGCTCTGAAAAACATTGCGGCCATCAGCCTGGCCATTAACTATCCTAACAAATCCACCAAGCTGCTCCAGCCCTGAAGAGCGACGCAGAGGAACCGCATCCACTGTTGAAGTCTCACCCTCATCCAGGTCGCTTCTTNTTTTGCTCAATGGTTTCTTCTTCTCCTTCTCCTGCTCTTTACCTAACTTTGCTTTCCTTCGTTTCTATCGCCCAGGCTCTGAAAAACATTGCGGCCATCAGCCTGGCCATTAACTATCCTAACAAATCCACCAAGCTGCTCCAGCCCTGAAGAGCGACGCAGAGGAACCGCATCCACTGTTGAAGTCTCACCCTCATCCAGGTCGCTTCTTGTTCACAATAGTCTTCATTTTTACTCCCTTCTGGACGTGGTTCGCCGTCTACGCTTTCACGCTNTCTATCGCCCAGGCTCTGAAAAACATTGCGGCCATCAGCCTGGCCATTAACTATCCTAACAAATCCACCAAGCTGCTCCAGCCCTGAAGAGCGACGCAGAGGAACCGCATCCACTGTTGAAGTCTCACCCTCATCCAGGTCGCTTCTTGTTCACAATAGTCTTCATTTTTACTCCCTTCTGGACGTGGTTCGCCGTCTACGCTTTCACGCTGAGAAATTGCCAAATGGTTTGTTTTCTTTCACCATGTTTTTTTTTTTGAAAATCCAAAGTTTAAGACNTTTTTCACCATTTTTTTTTTTTTTTAAATCCTCTGTTTAAGACAATCGACTACAGGAGTCATAAATTCAGTTTGTTCAGGAGGTTTTTGTAGATTAGCATCTTGTTCTCCGGAGGCTGAATCGGATCCCAGACTTCTGACACGTCAAGAGCTTTTGAGAAATCTGACGTCACGCCGCGTCGTTCCATCCCAAAGCTGCGACCTTTAGTGGTCCGACTGACCTTGAGGTGGGATTCACTGTGTAGTCTTAAACGGCGACACTGATAATCGGAGGATGTGTCTATAGGAATCGTTGACCTCAAGTTTAGATTAAAGAGGATTAACACTTTATTCATATCCATTCATATTGGCTGTTGTATCACAAGGACAATAATGAGCCATAATTGTAAATCAGAGATGCCTTTTGCTAGTGAGATGAGAAGCTTTGAAATCCGCTCACACTTTACAAGTTTGTTTTACAATCGTCGTTGCCAATTTTGTTTCAAGATTTAATTTTTTTTTTCTCCAGACGACAAGTCTCGTCTTTTCTTTTATTCTTTTTATTGTAACGAATCAATGCGTGCATTGAATGCTGAAGCGTGTAGTGAATATTCATGCCAAAGAGTTCTTAACTACGCATCTAGTGGTGTGAGGTGGAGAAGATGAGGGGCTGATGTCGGGGTCTTCGGTTTCAAACTGTTTACCTGAAGTCTCGGATCTTAAACTCTGATGTGCCTACGTTTAAATGAAGCAATCTTAATTTAATCTTCATATCTTCAGAAAGCTCCTCTTCCCAGATATATTTTTAAGAGAAAAAAAAAAACTATTTTATTTGGAAGTGCTTTTTTGTTTTTTTTTTTTTAATGGTCCAGGCCATCAGTTGCTTTGATTTTGACATGAATGTATATAGTTGTGAATGTCATTAATATACAAATTTATATAAAAGATAAAATCCTTCACGACAGGCGTTAAAGTGTTTAAAAGACTGACATGCCCAAACGCTTGTGTCGTTGATGATTTTTTTTTTTTTNAAAACTATTTTATTTGGAAGTGCTTTTTTTTTTTTTTTTTTTTAATGGTCCAGGCCATCAGTTGCTTTGATTTTGACATGAATGTATATAGTTGTGAATGTCATTAATATACAAATTTATATAAAAGATAAAATCCTTCACGACAGGCGTTAAAGTGTTTAAAAGACTGACATGCCCAAACGCTTGTGTCGTTGATGATTTTTTTTTTTTAGATACAGCAAAAAATGTTGTTAATTGTTCAGTTTTTATTAAAAAAATCAAGACACATTTATTTGTTTGATTTTTTTTTTTATTTAATGAAGTTTCAGGATGAGCAAACAAATGAAGGTAATTCTTGTTTAATAGTTTATTATTATTATTATTATTATATCTCGTTTGATAGTTAACAATGCAACATTGTAGTATTTGTATTTAAGAATTCAAATAATAGTTAACAGTTCTAGAAAAAATGTCAAACATTGATTTGTTTGATTCTGTCTTGTATTTAAGAATTCTTTTTGCAATAAAATAAATTAAAGTAGAGCAGATTTTTAAAATAAAAATGTATAGCATTTTTTTAGTATAGACTGCTCTCGATTTGTGCACCCACTGTTGTGATGTAAAATGTAAATGTAAAAGAAAAATCCTGAAAAATAAAAACGTCATTTGCATTCTCCATCTAAAAAAAAGTATACAATTACAATTTCAGTTTTTCACGTTTTTCTATTTACTATTTCATATTGTGTTTTAACGCCCCCCCAAAAAAAGCTTTTAGTTTCATCTATAATATGGGAGTGGCAGGTGGGTGTGGCCTACCGACAAACAGAAAATCTATTCGCCTGCTGCTCGGAATCCTGCAGTGTCATTGGTGGAGGTCATTGGGTCACACCTGTTTTGTTAAGTTCTCTGACAACTTTTATTAACGAAATATTTATTTTATTTGACGTGTCAATTGTGAAGATTTGATGGATTTGCACAATTCCAGTTTGGTACTTGACTTGTTGTTTCCATAGAAACAGTCACAAATCATAATGATTTGCATGATTCTGCAGTTGGATAATCAGATGGAGCCGTGCTTAGGAAAAAGACGGATGCAAATGTCCACCTGCCAGCTGAAGAGGAACAACGTGAATTAACCTTAATTCATAGTGGTTGAGGAATTTGCGGTCAGTGACCGTGTGTCTGCTTCACTTCGGTTTGAGTCAGGACTCCATCAGCATCGTCGTCCTCGTCCACCTAATCAATATAACAATCATCAAGCTGTATAAAAGACTGTTTATTTCTTCCAATCAGCAAAAAGAGGAAACAAAAGTGCCGCCCACTGCTCCGATTTACAGTAGCGTGCGTCTAACTTCACCGGACTGTTAAATGCACAGCGCAATTTCGCCCTCTAGTGGCCGTCGTGATAAGCTCACTTTACTTTAATTCTGGATTTTAGCTGCACCGTTTCCAAAATTATTTACGTTATACTTCACTTACACGATTTTATTAACTCAACTGATCGATGAACAAGGATTGTTTTCTTGCGTTCAGTGAAAGTGTTTAGTCGCAGTTCGCCGTGATAACGGTCAGTGGTGTGCAATGGCGGCCACTAGGGGGCAGTGCGACGCTTCACTGGCTTCGGGCTGAGCGATTGCATTACGGCAGTTTCGCATTTTTTGCAGTGCAGACTTGATAAAATGAATCACACCAGAGTAAAATGAAATGTTGGTGTTTAGACCGTTTATGACAAGTTTGTAAGTGATCTGTATGAAGCAGAGAGCATGAAGTGGATTAATGGCGGGAGTGAGTGTTGAGTGAATTCATCAAGCTCATCACAGCCGATTGCAAACTAACCATTAGTGAAGCAAAGATTCTCTCCGTCTATGTTTTAAAATGTGTTTATTTCAATGCGATTCTAGAGGATCAACTACCGAATCTAAACCGTCAACTCTTCCTTTTTGTGGCGTGTAGAACGAATCTATTCTGTGGCGGGAAAAGGTTCTGCTTCACAGGAAGTGCTGTAGATGACAGAAGAAGAGCTAATGTCCTGGAGCAGTGGGATGTTTGCGCTGAGCTTCACTCGCCTCAAAGCTCGACATGTTTGACAAGGCAAAGGTGAGCGAAGAGGAAATGGACGCGGCCGACGCTCTCTTCATTTCACGCTGAAGTGCTGCTCCTCTAAAAACCACTGGCTTTGTGTTTAATCCCTTCTGCTTTTTTTTTTTTTTAACCACAGCAGCTTGTCGTAACATCACAGTGGGATTAGTATTCAAGAGAAAGAGAGAGATGGATAGATAGATACTGTAGAATGATTGGCTCCAGCTCCTTGTGACCCAGAAATGGAAAAGCAGTTTAGAAATTAAATTCAAAGATGGATGGAGATATTTTGAATGGCAACATTTGTTTAAGCTTTTTCTGGGGTGGATTTTAAAAGAAATATTTGTTTTTATCATCATGTGATGCTTTAAAGCAAATATTATCCTAAACGTGGTGATCATAATTAGGGAATTAGGGTGTGTGTGTGTGTGAGAGAGAGAGAGAGATGCATTTAGTAATTAGCTTTATTATCTTTGTGGCGGTGCAGCTTCTTCTCCATTGCAGGTGAATTTGTTGTGTGTGTGTGTGTGACAGAGATGGAGAGAGAGTGTTCACATTTTCTTTTCAGTAATTTCTTTTGAAGAAATTCAACTTCTGGGACTTTGAGTAATATTTAAATGAATACAGTCGATTCTCCAATAGAAGCTCACTATGGCAGAAGTGTTGATAACTAGAAGGCCTTCTATTAGAGGAATAGATACAGTGTGCAAATAAAAATAAGCTCTTTTTCTGAAACGTGGCATTACAATGTCGCTAGCACTGTGACAAATCGCTGGTCCCACTTCTCCTGTCTATATGTTTTACCCTGGTAAACACACGGACCTTAAGCACAGCAAACAGCCCCTCCTCTGTCAGCATTTCCCCTCCTACAATGTAAACCATCTGCTGTTTCTCTGCCATCCTTTCTCCAAATATAGTCTCAACAAATACAAACCCAAACCCACAGCGTCCCCATCAAGCCCCCGGGTCACTCCCTTCCACAGGAAGCCATGAAGATGATGGTGATGAGTCAGAGGGGTGAGTCAGCTCTCGTTCCCCACTTCACGTCTGTCAATCGCGCTGATGAGACCCTCGGCCGTGACTGCAGAGGGGCTCGTGATGAATCCATGGGCGTTTGGGGAAGTATTAATAGCCGCGACACTGGGACGCCGCAAAACTCGTTCTTCACACCTACAACTTCTCCAAGGGAGAAAGAGAAGAACGTGTGAAATGGTTTTGTGGAGATCCAGAGACGAGGAGTTTGGATGAAGGCTGAGATTCAGAGCAGATGATGTGTGTGGCTGGAAAGGACGTGAAGTTCCTCGCGGGGTTGATTGGGTTTATGGGGTTTCTGATTGGCTGAGGAATTTTTGACAGACACAGAGAGACAGACGGCAGACAGATAGATGGATACGACGGAGGGTAGGCGGGCGGACAGGCAGACGATGGAGATGGAGCGATGGATAGATATGATAGATAGATGGATGGATGAATAAATATATAGATAGGATATAAACGATGGATAGAAAGAATAGGTACGATAGATAGATAGATACGATGGATAGATAGATAGATGGACAGACGCATAGATGGATAGATAGGATGGATAGATACGATAAATAGATAGATACGATGGATAGATCGATGAATATATATGATGGATATATAAATGATAGATAGATACGATAGACAGATAGATGGATAGATAGATGTTAGATAGATAGAGGATAGATAGATGTTGAAGGTTTTGTGTGTTACAATGTACAAATGTTTGCTGAAGTGTAGTAAAGTATCACCTACTGTATTCACAAAACATATTTGAAAATATATTTACACTTTAATTTAGTTTAAGTGGTGTTTTTAATCAAATCAGGTGAATTAGCGCTCATGCAAAGCGGCTCATATCTCATTATTATGGAAACGCATTTCCACCATTAGAACGAAAAGAGAACTCTGACTTTTTCTCTCTGAATTGTGAGTCATAAACTTTGAATTCTTGAGTTTTGATCTCATTATTATGAATTTTTATCTCTGAATTTTTTTTTTTAAACTCGATTGCGACCAGAGGCGTTTTTGAATGGGTTTTTTTCTCAGAATTCTGACTTTTCTGAATTGCGAGAGAACTAATGGAAACATTATTGGGCTTTGTGGTTGTTCAAACAAAGAAATGTTGAATGTAATTATGTATGTATTAAGATTAAAAGTCCGAATTATAAAACAAGAAGTCCCAATTCTGAATCTGAAAACTTGCAAATATGAGATAAAAGAAAATGAGCAATTCTGGATAAAACATGCAACTCTTACTTTACTTTCTCAAATCTGAGGAAAACTCTGAGTTCTGAGATAAAAAATAATTTTAGCTCATAGTTTTGAGATTGAGTTTTGTTTTTGTACTTGTTTTTTCAGCAACTGACTTCAAGAAAAGACCAACTATATGAACCATCTTCACACTTGTAATGTAAATAGAACCTACAACCCTCTACAGAAAATCTCTCGCAAATGATGCTCTTTAATGTTCAGGACTGAGAAATAAATGCCCTTCTTTTCTTAACATTTGATGGATTAGGAGAGAGAATTGGGGAAAAAATAAAAAAAGGAATTGAATTCCCTCATGTCAAGCTCCAGTGAACCGAGTGGCAGTGGATTGAGAGATGATCTGGACCTGGCAAACCCGAGAAGAAATGCTTCTACGTTCCTCGCCTGATGAATTACAGAATCCATTTATTGAAATGATGCAGTTAAACTTTGCTGAAGGTTCAGCTTTTCTGCCACGCAGCAGATTTTAAGGACTTTATGGGCAAAGACATTCAGTTCTTTGGGTGTTTTCTTTATTTATGCAGCTTGATGTAGTAAAGTTGTATCTCATGAACTGCTGTTTATATAATTAGTTCTTGGCTAATACTCTAGTTGATTTAAATTTAATTGAAATATTTAAATATTTCAATTTAACATTTTAATAATTTAATTTTTATTATAGTTTTTTTCAGATGCCACTTTTTTGTTTGTTTATTTTTGCCATAACAATCAGTTAAGCTAAATAGCTCATTTGCATATACGCTAAGCATAATTAACCTGTGTTTTAATTTTTCATTCCAAAATTGATTTCATTCCAAATTCATTTACAGACATTGACCCTTCAAATAGTCCAAACTAATGTATTTACAGTTCACCAAAATCCAACTAAATAAATAACTTCAAACTGAAACCATTCCACATAATTCCTCTATGCCTTAAGTTGGTGTAGTACTCCTCATTAATCTATTTTATTTAATAAATCTAACGTTCCAAAAAGTTTTATTAGAGGTAAAACACAACCTACTTCCTGTTTCCCAGGCGTCACTAATAATAACTGGCTTGTTTAAATGACCCGGGGGAGCGTGACCCCTCGACCTTTAACCCAGATTTAATGACATCACAGGGCCGCAGACGCAGGAGACGCGCCTCAATTTGATTTGTTCTTAATAAGGCCTGTTGTGTGAAGTACACTTCTATCTGTCGGTGAAACCAGACCTCAGAAACAAACGCCAGCATGGGCTTGTCAACATTTGATATTGTTTGGGCCAAAAAGATCTCATCCGAGTCTGTGTTGAGCTTGTTTTTCGTTGGTTTCTGAAGAGTAGTGACAGAGTAAAGTTTGGCCGTGCGCATCAATTTTAATGATGTTGCGAGTAAAGGGTAGGGATGTGGGTGGAGCTAAGAATTTTAGTGGGACCACACCCATCTAGCTTTAAATATTTACACATTTTTTGTTACAAGGATGAAGTTTAAATACCTAATTTATCATTTTTAAACAGACTTCTTTAGTAAGAAGTAATAAATGAATTAGCATTTATTTTATGTGTTGAATTCACCCAAAACTTTGCATTTAAACAGTTTTATTGTTTTACATACTATAATTTAAAATTCATCTACAGTATTTTCATGAAAGGTAAAACTATCAACATTTGACTATTAACATTCTTCAAGTGGTTATTATTGCCTCAAGTGGCCAGACGGGGAATTGCAGCTTCAGTAATTTCAGTATTGATAAAGTCATCAAGTCAAATTAAATAAACCTTATAATTTGTCCCTGTATTGCAATCAACTGAAGATATAAAGTAAGACCTTGGTCCTATATAATATAATAATTCCAATGCTCTTAATAGTAAAAACAATTCCATTGATGTTCCTTGGTCTCAAGTTTTGAGATCCTTTTTCACCAACCTTGTACTTAAGCTTGGGATTATTTAGCAAGGAACATGATTGACTAGAATGTAGGTTAATGAAAAGGAAAAACCCAAAATGAGCATTTAGGAGCATTTGTGACCTTTTCTTCTCCAAGATCCACAAATGTCTCTCCACAACAGAACAGACAGAAGGTGAAAAGTTCTCATCTTACTGATGTGCAGAATCCCTCCAGCACTTGAGTAACTACAACTAACATCAAACACACTCTGCTTCTTAGGCTTCCACAATGGACTTGAAGAAACCGTTTCTTGGGGACTTTTATTTTGCAAAGTATCATTTTGAGCTGGAATGGCATTTCAAGGCCTCTGGCTGATATGTAACGGTAGAAGGATCACACTGGGACACAGTCGTAGGGTGTGATTGGTAAAGTCAGTATCGTGTTTTAGTGGTTCTCAAACTCTGCAGCGAGTGTATGAGAGCTTTACGCCTCTGCAGAGGAACATGGCCTGGAAACATCACGTCTGCGGTGAGAGAAAATCAGGGCTGCGGATCTGCAGTGATGACCTTATCTCTCCAGCGTTTAGCTGTGAAGCTAATAGGATGCTCTGTTTGGAAGATTAGTCAGTTGATGGGTTTTTATACACATTATTGCACAATTATGCTGCATTTAGCAAGTTTTGGATCGAATAGGGTTTTAATTTAGTATAGTTTTGTTTAGTAGGCTGGTGAAGCACGATGGACCAGAGGGAGATGCTGAGAGCAGATGCATCCCCATCATTCATCACGAGGAACGCTAATGTAATGGGGACGTGCAGGATGGGGACAATAAAGGAGTAAGGAGCTGAATGCAGGGAGCATTGATTTTAGGTTTCACTTGGCTCAGTGATATGTTCTTGACTGGCTGTGACCTTCACTGACTCACGATGCAGTTTTTCTTTGAAAACGCTTACTGACGCAGGGAGGATAAACCTGTTTTTTTTTTTTTTTTTTTACAATGTCCAGATGTCACTTTTTATTCTTGATGGTTGTATTGAATTTTGACAGTTTTACAAATGATATACAAGACAATATTTGAGATACCAGATGCAAAAGTGATGTATAATTCACACTCATTATTTTTTTAAGACTCTTTTTTTTTCCCC
>SOMO01000093.1:217445-227858 GCA_028128575.1 Paedocypris carbunculus
TGTGTGTGTGTGTGTGTGTTTCCTTTCACGTCTGTTTTCACTGCGGAGAAGACACAAACGTCTTGGTGTGTGACAAAAAAGTTTCTCTTCCTGTTGATAAGATGCGAAGGGCTTCTTTGACATTTCCTCTCTGTGGTGTTTCTCAAACCCTGTGCCAGACCCCTGATAAACACAGAGCCTGTCATGGGGCTTTATTTCTGTTTCAATAACTGCAGTTATTCACACACATTTTATAAGCAAGTGTGCTAGATTTAAAAAAAAAATGGTAGTTATGTCATTTTCCATTTCTGGATCAAGAGGAGGTGAAGCCAATCGCAAAACTGGGACAGAAGGCGGACTAATCAAACTCCGGATTAGTGGCCAACCAATCATAGAGTGGAACACATACACTCACATTCACACTCACAAATTGACGATTGGACGACAGCTTGAGCTTGGATTGGAGTCACGGCGGCTTGACTTCAAATTACTTTGAACAATTAAAAACATTGATGAAACAGTCATTTGAAACCGATTATTATAGTTTAATAACAGTTAAAACTGATGAGATGCCTGGTCCAACTTTATAACAATCGCAGTGACGTTTCGAAATCGTAATGGATCACGAGGATTTGCACATGGTTAAAAATGCAAATAAATAGTTACGTCGTCAAATAAAAAACATTTTAAAACAAACAGAACTAGAATCATACTCCTGTCAAGTGTCGGTGATTAAAAATATTGCAAATTATATATATATTTTTTGCATAAAAACAGCACGTATTCTAATCAGTTTTAAATAAAATGTCAATAATAATGTATTTGCTGAAATGCTGAACTGTGGAAGCGTGAGAGGTGTTAGCAAAGCGATTGCAGGGGCTTCAAACTCAATGAAACGGCCAGAGTAATGCACTAATGACCCGGACGTGCTCCGTTCCTCGGGTTGATCATCGCGGGGGTCTGGGAGATTAGATGCCCTCCGGATCGTGCTGCGCTGACCGGGCAGATAATTAAAGCCAGAATCAGCTCCAGCCACTAGAGCTCCATGCGGGAAGATGGCGACTTCTTGGGTGATGCAGGGAAAGAATATCACACTAGTATATCTGTGGCTGAAAATAGATCTTTATCTAATGCTTCTGTTTAGCTTCGTTCTACAGTTTAAGGGAATTTAAGATCTCCTTCGGTTTCCTCCCACAGTGCAAATAAAGGAGAAACGGAGAAAATGTTCAATAGATGTGAGTGTGAATGTGTGTGCAACCCGCTCTGTGATTGGCCGGCTCGGTCACAGAGTTGCTGGGATTGTCTTCAGCTCCCTGTGACCCAGAAATGGAGAAAGAAATCAGAAACTTTATTGGCCATGTTGCGAATTTCAACAAGGAATTGAGTTTGATCTGACTCTGACGTCTTTTCCCTCTTTAACATATCGTAGCATAAATACATGAATATAAGAAAAAAAACTGGGATTAAATGAATGAAACATAAATAACGTTATTGCACATTCTTGCGTATGTATTTACTATGTAAAGTGTCTTGAATATAATTTTTTTTTTTTTTTTTTAGATTGTTTTTTGAATTTGTTGTTTTGTGTTTTGTGCATTTATTTTCTTTCCATTACCTCTGCAATAGAGTGTGTCTTTGTTTAAACCAAACTTTCTCTCTCTCTAGCACACACACACACACACACACACACACACACACACCTAAAGCCACTTCAGCTTTGTAAATCAAGTCCAGCCAGGGTTCCAAATCGATATCTCCCTAAGCCCTTTCTTTACCACCGGACCCTTCCGTCAGTGAGAGTCGACCCACTAGTGACAATAACGAAGCACAAAATGCTGCTCTCTCTCTCTCTCTCTCTCTCTTTCACTCTCTAATTCAATTTATCTCTATATCTCACTTAATTTTATCTCTCTCTTTCTTTTCCTCCCTCTCCCACTGTTTTCTCCCACTGTCTTTCCTTCCATCTGTTTTTCTCTTCCTCTTTTTCTCCACCTCTCAATCTCTTTTTCTCCCACTCTGTCTTCTCTCCATCTCTTTCTATACATCTCAATCTGTTTGTTTTCTCTCACTTTTTCTCCTGCTCAGCCTTTTCTTCTCTGTTTTTCTCTCCCTCTCTTTCTCTCCCTCTAAGTCTTTTCTTCCTATCAGTTTTCTCTTCCTCTCTTTCTCCATCTCTAGGTATTTTCTTCCTATCTGTTTTTCTCTCCCTCTCTTTCTCACTCTCTCAATTTGCTTTTCTTTACCTCTCTTTCTCCTGCTCTGTCTGTCCTTCTATGTGTTTTTCTCTTCCTCTATTTCGCCCCCTCTCAGTTACCTTCTACCGGTTTATCTCTCCCCATCCCCGAATCATTTCATTCTCTCATTCATACATCATCTTCTCTCCCTCTTTCCCAAACATTTTTCCAATTCACTAGTGTCTCTCACAATTTGTTTAGTAATTTCTCTCTGTTTGATTATTTCCTGTATTTTACTTGAAGTAAATAAATTAAAAAGACTTTTTATTTGCTGTGTGTGCGTGTGTTGGTTTGTGTGTGTCCGGAATTCACATGAAAAAAAGCCCAGAATCCAATTACACCACATTCAATTTGCATAATGCATCTTTCTCATGTTAATATTCATGTTTTTGTTGTTTCAGCTTTTAATGCAATGTTGTGGGCATGTTTATCATGTTTCAGGGAATGATGGAATTATTCTAATGGTTTCCCACGCAAACATCAACCTCTTCACTCTTGCTCTTTTTGCTGTGCTATTTCACTAAACTGGGGTTACTAAAAACTTTAATATATTATAAAACATTTATTATATGAATTAATTGTGCAAGTGAGTTTCAATAGAAATGTGCACATTTTCTCTTTAAACGTTTCAAGCCTTAACAGTAATCACTTTATTATTATTATATTTGTTATTTTGCTATAAATAATAGTTAAAATGTGGCATTAGCTGAAAAGAGGAAATAATAAATGTAGAATATAAATTGATTAAGGTATTTCACGTATTAAAAACCAGTGTTTAAAAATTTTATTTTGAAGTTGCAGCTTTATTCATAAATAAGTCACAACAAATTTTAAGCCAATTTCCCCCCAAAATTATATATATATGGTGTGTGTGTGTGTGTGGCACTGTCTCCTCAAGAAAGACACGTTCAAGACTCAAATTCAAGGCTATTCTGTTCTTTCAGTGTGGATCATGTTCTCCTCGTGCTGGCGTGGGTTTCCTCCGGGTCTCCGGTTGAACCAACTCCCACATTTTAAAAACCCAGTGTGACCCAGAAATGTAAAAACGGTTCAGAAAATGAATGGATGTATAATGTGTGTGGTGGNCATTTTAAAAACCCAGTGTGACCCAGAAATGTAAAAACGGTTCAGAAAATGAATGGATGTATAATGTGTGTGGTGGGTGGGGGTGCACGTATACACAGTATGTACTATATGTAAAAAAGTGGCCAAAGATTAAACTGAACAATGTTTAGACGGTTAATACTTTTCAGTCTAGATTCTGGACCCTCCACCTTCCTCTGCTCGTCCTCCTCCCCATCTTGCTCTCTCATCTTTTATTCCCGTCAGGCAGGCTGGCAGACGACACAACGGCTTCCCCTGGTACCTTCCTTTGAAATGATGACTGCGTCACAGATATGATGTGCCGGGAATCTGTGGAAAAAGATGAGGAAGTTTAATACAAGGAATGGGAAGGAATATTACAAAGAAACAGTCTATTTCTGTTATGATTGTTGTTCTGATTCTCTCTCTCTCTCTCTCTCNCAGCGATAGAGATGTAAAACCTACTAACTACTGATTCCTTGAAATCTGTACAGAAAGCAAATGCATGGATCCTCGTTACTGTAATTAATACCTATACAGTATATTTTGTTCTTTTTTTTTGTAATAAAGATTTAAAGGAAACCTCTTCACCATCAGGAAACCCATTGCTGTGGTTCCTCCATTGGAGTCTTGCGGATCAAGAATATTTTGTAGAATAGTTGCGATTGTTTGCCGTTATTGTTCCAGGGGTTTCTGTCTTTTTAATTTAGGAGTTTTTGAAATTGTACAAATTGTGCTGATGATATTTTATGATGTTTTGCGGTNCACACACACACACTGTCTCTCTCTCTCCGTCAGGTGCAGCTGCTGCAGTGTGGGGATTAGTCTCACAGCAGATCTCCTTGAGTCAAAGTCAATGAAGGTGCCGCAGTAACGGCTGAAGTCAAAAACACATTTCACCACAGCAAAATCTGTCTGGGATTATTATAGATCTCCCAAGTTCTAATTAATGGGAAAAAGGCACGAGAGAAGCGTGACTTTATCAATGCTAAATATCCATTAATGGTTTGAACTAATTTCCATAATGCAAAGTGATGGCGAGACCATCCAAGCTTGAAGGCAAACGCAGCTGGGAGGAAAGTTTTGTGCCTGCAGCTCTGATCTGTGCTGATGCCTGTTCTTGTACCGTTGGAGGAAACCAGACTGTGGTATTAAAGGCTTTCCTTTTGCTAGATCAACTATGTTTGATTTCAGATGTCAAGATTAGGGCTTTAATCTGTTTTGTCCACAGGTTAAAAAGGTTTCAAGTAAATCCTGCATGATAATGCTGAACTCGGACATCGATTTTTTTTTTTCAAGCCTCCACTGAAAAAAAGACATTCGCCGTTAAAGCCAAACTATTCATCTTTAAAGTCACTGAAAAGTGTCTGAACGCTGGACTTGATAGGTATCGAAAGTTTAGTTATTGATTCAGATCAGTTTATTTGTCATGTGTAGGTGAAAAACACAATGAAATGCTGTTGACAAGTAAATAGTAATAAAAAAGTAATACATAGTAATATTAATAGTAACAATGATGTAATAGTGAAGCAATAAAAATAGTGATAAAAAAGTAAATAACAGTAAAATGTATTCTTTTAACTTATAATATAGATATATATATTTTTACATAAGCTATGTATCTAAATGAGGTATTACAGTCCACCCTAATATACACAAGGTGCAAAAGTATGTGTACTTGGTAATATCGCATACTGATTTAAAAAAAGATTAACGCAATAAACATAAAAAAGGAGGATGACGGTATAAAACAACTACAATACAGAACAAGCCAAAATTAAGAACACAACATAAAAATACAACAGATAATAAAACTATTATATAACTAACTGAGAGATAATAAACAATAACAAGACCCAGTAAATTAATATTACATACAGGTTTCATCATGGTTTTGGTGAGCAGTGGTGTGCATTTTTGTTTATTTGTCACATCACACAATGCATGACGCAGACGCTATAACCCAGCACAGACAAAGCAATAAACCATGTGTGAAAACAGTTTGATAGGTGAAAAGCCAGATGGAACTCCCTGCCAGGCTGATTTGTGATACCAGCTTTACACTAATCATCATCACTGCCACTTCTCAAGCCACTTCAGACAAGAATGAGTATTAGGCCCTTACTCATCCCACAGTGGAAGAATGTACAGATCTCTGACTCCTTTAAATCTATAAGCAGAGGTATAAAGAGTACTTGAAAACCATACTTGACTACATTACAAGTTACAAGTCACCAATTCCAAGATGACTTGAGTAAAAGTTGTCCATTCAAATGTAGAAAAGACTAAAGATACTCAATCAAAAATGTAGTCAAGTAAAGGTTGCTTATATTGTTACAAAGAAGCCAAAACAATACTCAAGTAAAGTAACGTAAAGTAACGTCATACTATACGAATTTGATACTATATGACTTGTCAAGTTTTCTTGACAAAAGTCGTATAGTATCAAATTTAAAAAGAACTCATTTAGATACAATGAAATGTAAGAAATCATTGTTTCAAAATGGCTGAACAAAATAAATAAAAAGTCAAGTCAAACTCAAATATGCACAAACAGTGCAGCTTCCTAATCGCTTTAGGTGACCAGGACGCCACATAAACTTTCTTGTTTGAACATGAGTTTAGCCGCGTATATTTTCTATTTATAGGTTTCGCAGAGGGTCAGATGAGAAACTGAACCAGAAAAGAACTAGAGCACCTTGTTCTCCAGCAGCTTCCCTCATCACACACACTGATGTAATGCTCGTGATGCTGCGCGCAGATCTCGCTTAAAATAAAAGACAGTCATTGCGATGCTGTTCTTTAGTTGAAATGACGGCTATCTAAGAGTTAACGTTTCCGGATGCGTTACTCAGACACTTTTCACACCAGTGAAAGCTGTGACAGTTTGACACGCTCGTGCATGACGCACACACACAATCACCTCGAACACTTCCTACATCCACGACTGCAGATTCATGACACGGAAACCAGTTCGGCGCAGTTGTACATCACGGATGTGTTTGTCTTTGTGTAGGACACAGGCAAACGTGCGTTGTGTGTTTTCCGCCTCAGGTAGCGCGAGCCAATAAGCGCGCGAGGACGGTGCGTAAACTCTCCAGCTCACGGAAAAAGAGGCGGGAACCTCGCGCACCTTCAGAGGACGGCGAGCGCGTGCGCGTGCGCGCGGAGTCACAGCGTCTACTCTGCGCTCGCTCGCGGAGAGTAAGTACACGTCGGGCTGTGAGCGGCGGCTTGCAGAAGGACAGGTGGACGCCCGTGCAGACGCGCACTTCCGCTTGGCTGTCTGAAAGAGCATCGGCCAAAGCTTGTCCACTTCTAACATCCCGCGCGTAACCCCGGCGGTGCCCGTTTGCCACTAATACATGCCGTTCTAACTGCTCGTACTGTAGTAAACAGTTCCTCGAGATGGAAAACGCCCACACGAAATCAGCATCGGAAGTTTTGGCAAACTTCGGCGTCAACGAAAACACCGGACTCACGTTGGAGCAAGTGAAATTGAATTTCGATAAGTATGGCGCGAACGGTGAGTAGCCGGTGCGTTGCTTCTCTGCTCAGTCGTGTCTGTTGGAATCGTCGCTGCAGTTGCATTTCCGTTTTCTTTTCTCTGCGGAAGAAAGTTGTATTTATAACGCTCGTCTTTGTTCTCACTTTACTTTGCTGAGGTACAGTATGTACGCACAGTGATGGACTTTGTGAACACTTAATAACTAAAGATTTAGTCTATCTACTAAAGATTGCATCTGTTAATCCATCCATTCATCAATCTACCCATCCACCCATCCAGCAATCCATCCCTTTAAACTAATCTGATTGTCTATTATGTTCATTCGTCCTCTATCTAGTTTATCCATCCATTCAACCACCCATCCATCCATACATCTATATATCAAACTAAGCATGCATCTGAATGTCTTTCTTGGGCCATCTGCTCCCCACTCACTTTATATCCATTTTTCTATTCACATATATCTTTTTGTCTATCAAACTATCTATCCCTCCATCTGTCTGTCCGTCTATCTGATTTGCTCTGTTCCACTTCATTTATCTGTACACACACAAATCCTTCCTAAAGTGTGTTTGGTCATGATATAAGAGACAACTTTCCCACAAACTCCTTTAATGAGTCCTACTTCATATTGACAGTCACGTGTGTTGACTATTGAAGGACCACACTCACTAGAGTAGAAGTTCAGCTCTCAACTGAAGTTCTTGAGTCTTATTGTGCAGCTTGTCTGGTCTTTCTATTGACAAATGCCTGCAGGTCAAAGTCCTGAATTATTTCCATAGTGTCCGACAGCCACCAGCTCTCACTGGCCTTCCGCTGCAGCAATCTGTTGAAGACCTGTGCCATCCTTTCGAGGAGGAAATGTTAAAAGGGATAAAGAGCGAGATAACACAACTGTGACCAGCATTTAGAACCCGAGAAACTAGTTTGCTACTTCCCCCACGAGACAAATTCTCATAGTGAAACAGTGTGTTTCAAGTTACGCTGCCACAGTTCCAACTCAATGGCAATTAGTTTAAATTTATTCTTTTCTTTTTCTGTTGGGTGCAATTTGATTTTGGTTCAATGTTTTCTGGAGATTGGGTCATGTTACTCGATTTGACTTCTCTTGAATACGTTTTTTTTTATTGAGTTTAGTAAAATGATGGATTTTTTTTTCTATATCAGTGAAATGTATTTGATTTAAAACATGTTTTTTTAAATTGAGTTTATGTTAAAACAGTTTCTTAATAAATTAGCTTTTTTTAGTCATTAAAAGTTCTGGTCAAAAAGATACATGAACTTTGAGTTTAAAAAGAGGTATAATGTTAATTAATTCTATCTTAAGGAGAGAGAGTGTTCTACAGTTTTCTCTGTACTGTATTTAAGGTGTTTGTCATTTTGAACAAATCTTTGAACTGGTTTCTCTCTGAGTGGGGATAGTACCGTTTTTAGTTTTCGCATCTCTTGATTTGTGTAAAAGTTTTTGTAAGAACTTGATGTCTTATATAAAAAAAACTTCAGTGTTTATCACTACTCAAAGTCACTTTAAGTTTTGTGGCAGCGCACAGATGTTTGTTTTTTTGGAAATGTTAATATTTTTGGGCGAACTTCTGTTTGCAACCAAGTAGTTCATGAAAACACGTTTTCGAACCAAAGCAGCACTTCATAGTGTGTTTATTTTCATGTAAAGTATATTTTCATGAAAAAGCACTTTAATGCTGCGTAAGCACAACTTTTTCATTTTTTTTTATTTGGGTTCCTTACACTCACACTCAGTAATTCATTGCACACTCAGCATTGTGAGTATTTGGCAATATTCAACAAAAACTTGTAAACAAAGTTACAAAACAAAAGTAGTCGTCTATGGTTTCTGTCTGGTCGGTTCTACTACTTTTTGGTAAATGGAACGGAATCCAGCTGTTACATCATGGGGGGAAAAAAGTAAAAAAATCATTGTAAATTTAGTTTCTGTTGCTTTTTGTTGTCAACTTCCTGTTTGACATGCAGCTAAATGCCACAGGGAATACCATTTCCTCTTTGACCTGTAGCAATACTAATATCTCCCACCGGTCGGTTAGTCTTCTGTTATCTACAGTATGGCTTTAATCCAGAAGCACAGTGTTTGTCTTTATTTGTACTGTAATTATTATTGATGCTTTTAAATGGATGTTTACAAAATCAACTCATTTGCATATGTTGCGAATCCCTTAATACACCCTTACAATACAACACACTGTCTATGTTTTTATGCTTCGTGTGTGTGTGTGTGGGGGGGGGGTGAAAGGCTCTGAACCCCTTTTAACGAACAGTCTTTGATTTGGTGGCACATTGTTAATGCAGGAGGACAGGAGATCTTGTTTACCATTAAACCAATAATCGCTGTGGGATATTAACACCCACAGTGTTTTTTTTTTCACACTGACTTTTAAATGGTCCTTGTAAAATGTGCTGCTAATATTAGTCAGGATCCCCAGCTTTTCATTTTTTGTTTTATGGATAATATGGATATGGATTTTTTTTAACTAATAAAGTGTTGTCTTTGCTTGGGAGGCTGGAATGTATTACAGCGCCACCTAGAGCCAGTTAAGTATACGATGTAGAAAGGGAATGAATGGCTGGAAAGACTTTAAGCCAGATGCGTCATTCTCAGCTTAACAAAAACAAGACAGATTTTATTTTTATTTTTTTTTTGTTTTTTTTTTTATTTTTTTCAGTTTTTAAAACTTTACAGAATACACTACTACGTTTCACTACATGTTTACTACGGTATATACATTTTATTTCATTTCATTAAAATACATTAACATTGTAACATCATTCTAACTATGAATGCACACTAAAAGTGTTGAAGCGCTTTAAAATACGTCTGAGTTGTTGCCCAGGACTACTGAAATTAGACTAATTAGACTGTAAAACTAAAACTCTTAAGATTTACAGTATTTGTTCATTGTCATAAATGGTACTGATCCAAATTTCACATGAAAAATTCAGAATGACTTATTTGAGCACAGATTCACTGGAATCATATGAATCTTGTGAACACTCATTTTTTATTATGATGGTAGACTGAATTGTTTGTGAAACATTTTTTTATGGACTGAGTGAAATGAGGTTTCACTTTGTCTAATTACTCGTTATTATGATGATTTGTTCTGTCACTGTTGATACTCGCTTTAGTTTTTCTCAGTAGTGGAGTGGCACAGCAATAATTTAGCATTATGCCAACTTATAATATACGTTTCATGAGCAGAACCAAAAAGTGCGCGTATTAATCCTCGTTTTAACGTATATATTGAATAATGAAGTGTTTTCTTTAGGACTAGTTTAGTTCTGTTAAGGTTTGTGGTGACAAGCATTTTTGTGCAGTGTGTGCAGGTAAATGCTGGATTTACCACTGTATGTTTGACACACACTGACCTGAGGTTATTCTCAGAAGAGCCTGTTTATGACTCAATGTCACTAAATCTTCACCGTCCTTTCAGTCTGACGCACTAGAAGTTCTGCATTGGTAACCTTTTTTATTGGTTTGCTTAACCAGATACTTGACCTGAAAACCCAAAGCTTAGTGGCTTTTGTTTTCTCATCAGAATTTGTGAATCACCGTGAGAAAGCAAGAATTAAACTAAA
>SOMO01000093.1:344607-355723 GCA_028128575.1 Paedocypris carbunculus
TGTCGCCCCCCCCCCCCCCCCCCCTTCCATTATCTAGTTTCATTTAAGAATCAAACAAATGACAGTGATGAACAATGATCAGGCCTGTACTGATTAAATCAAGCAATGAAGAAAAAAAGACAGCTGAACAAACACACACACACACACACACACACACACACACACACACGTAACAGAATGATGTGTTCAAACAAGCATATCTCAGATTACACCATCATTTTATCAAACCTCAAAAACAGACGTCCATTAAAAAGTTCTTAAAAGCTTGTGTGTCAAGTGAAGGTTTATTTTGACAGCGTATGACTGAGAAAATCCATATGACCTGCTCATCTAAAACACACTTTCCAAGGGCTGTGGCTTGGAAAAACAGCGGTGGGAATAGATTACGCAACATACAAGAAGCTTTCGAAGAGAATGTGACCACACAAGTGAACGTCTCAAATTCCAAAGCAAAGACGCAGATAAAAAAGCTCGTAAAATTAAAGTCAAGATGACGTACATGATCCTCAGACGACTTCTGAAATGTATTTAGAACTTTTTATCCCAGATTACAGAATGAAACGGTTGGTCGATAGGAAAGTAAAAAAAAAACACTCACAGCAGCTTTGGCTTCTGCTAACTTTGCCTTCTTCAGCCGAGCTTTGCAGACATCTAGATCAAGACGTCGATTCTCGAGTAGCCGTCTCTCTTTCTGTAAAACAGGACACGTGATAAACGTAACATTCAAGCCGGTCTATCCATTATTATCTGTCCATCTATCAGCACTGTACTCACTGAAATGGTTTTCCAGTCTCCCTCTAGAAAGTTCCTCAGAGGCGTTAGAAAGCCGATGGCTGATGTCTGTAGAAATTCTCTCTCAGAGCCACCCAATCGTTTCTGAAATTCTCCAACAGTGATCAAAGTGCTGCCTGAAACACACACAGATCTCTGGAATCACAGTCTCTTCTAGACACCGATAACAATGCATGGATTCAAGTTTGATGATCAGATGCATTTTAAAATGACCCTGCTCCCTCTAGTGGCGGACACGTTTATTATTAAAAAAATACACTTGGCTTGACATAGAGTGAAGTGTCATAACATCAGGAGCAGGTTTAACACTGCACATACCATATGGAGATCCTGGACCAAAGTCCTTTGCAGCATCCTGCATGTACTGTCCCAGCAGCTCGGCATTGGTGATCCTTGACGGAAGCTTCTTGTCCAACTTCTCATAGAAAAACTCTTCTATACGAGCACCTAAACCAAGATTAACATCAGCCAAGCATCAGGATTCACTTCACGCACAGCTTCATGTATGAAGAACCAAAGAGTCCAGAAATCAAACAAGCCAGATCCACTTTTAGCCTTGTAGGACTAAAAGGCTAAAACGATGGATTTTGATGTGAGTATCAGAGATGAATCACACCCATGTGTTGAACATGGATAAATGAGATCAAAAATCAAAAGTGCTGATGCTGATGGCGAGGAAAACACACTGTCCTTGTTTCACCTCCTAAAGCCTCACTAAAACATCATTTATAAAGCGATTCAGAGGAAGAAGGTCCACACACGGTGTCTAAAACCTAGAGATCTAGCAAGAGGGGAAATGAAATCAGGCTGGTGACCCGAAGCGGAGGCAAACTTACCAGTTTGGTCAACTGGAGCATGAAGAGAGTTAGAAAGAACAGGTTAGTGTTCTTGTGCACAACCTTTGGGCCAACAGAATCCTTCCGAGTTTACTCATAAAGCTTTGACAATAACGAAGAATGAGGCTTTACTTCACGCCATTCAAATCGTGAGCGTTTCTAGTGTAAAACGGCATTACTTTATTGTGAAATCCGTTTTCATAATAAAAGTCCTCCGTTAAGCACAAGTCACATCAAGCAGGTTCTGTTTTGGCGTCTACAACCTCCATAAAAGTGAATTTACTTTGCAAGGAAACAATCGTTGCATTTAAAAAAATACAATTTAAGTATACAAATTCAAAACAGACAATATTATTAATCAGCCTGCAGGAGAATCTGTCAGCAATCATCTAAGCCAACGGTGTAACCCAGCACCGGAGGTTTGTGATACAAGTCAAACAGATGAGGTTCTTACTTGGGTTGGGTTGAAGAAGCACCTCAGTCTGTCTGAAGATCTTCTCGGTCCAATTCTTGGTGCAGTCAGCACGAGCGATCAGGTTCTCCAGGTGAGCGTCCAGCTCCGTCTTCTCGGCCTGGCCCAGCTTCTCCTCCGTGTACTGGGTGGGAAATTTCAGAACATATAGTTTTGCCAAAAAAATGTACTTTCGGAGGCTCACATTGTGCTACCAATTAAGCTGCAGGAAATGATTAACTATTTTGCATCGTCCTTTTTTATTTTGCAATGTTTGTGCTTATTGTGAGCACAAGAAACCAAAAACCCACACACCACCAAGAAGAAAAGTGATGCAATAACAGGTTTTTTTTTTTTTTTTTTAATCTGTGAAATCTGTTTTCACAAAGAATGGTGCCAACGGTCATCTGCAGTGAGATTTCTCATCCACAAACAGTTGAAAAGACACAATAAATAGATGACTATATAAAGTAAATTAAGACTTTTCTTCTTTAACATGTACAGTGATAAAAAACACTGTATAAACATGACATAATTAAAATAAAAAAAAAATAAAAAATGACTGACGTAGGGATTTTATTGGGAAGTATTGACTGACTGACTGACTGAAGCAGAACTGTGTCAGGAAACATGGATGGATTCAATGCCGCTCTGTGAAGGCTGAGGTCATAGACGTTCTTCAGAAAAACAGATAAAGCTTCAGTCGTACAGTTTATATATAAATAAATATACTGTATATGAACCATCCTGAACCCAACTGAAGCTATTAGTAAAGATCCCGGGATCTTGAAACCTAACCTTTAACTGTCAGTGATGAACAGTAAATTCATTACAAACTGCTGGATCTGCTGCTTTTAAGCGAAGTGCAATCAATCACATTTGGAGTGACAGGATTGGACAATCAGAGGAAAGACCCTGTGACGGGGGGATGGAATTAACTCAACGTGAACATGAATGAGCCGCATATTTTTGTTAAAAAGGTCACGTGTTTAAATTATGGTCCGGTGGGCTTCCTAGACAAGACCAGCCCCCATAACCCACTGTTCCGGGTTTGTGTGTGTGTGTGTGTGTGTGTGTGTGTTCACTTAACTTTATGGATCAGTGCTGACCACTGTGGAATAATAAGGGTTTACTTTTTGTGGATTGAATATATCCAACCAAAATGATGAAGATAGCCAAAACATTGAGTAATATTATGTATAAACACACGAATGCATACAGTATGTGCATGCATGTGAAAAAAAATACTCGTAAAATGTTCTAAATACTTCAAAAAAGTAAAAATTACTGCTTTGAATCCATCAAATGAGTTTTAATTGAAATTGTAGCTGTACACTTTTACTTAATTTGAATTTTTAGGGTACACTATTTATCATTGTGCGACGCCAAAGCAATTCTAACGATCCATTTTATTTTTACCAAATAATAAATTTACAAATGATCCAACAGAAATGATGCGCGGATAATCGCTCGGATTTTACAGCCCCCTCTTGAAATTAAGCGTGTCCATTTAACACACAATATTTCCGATCTATCCCTATACGAGCGATGTCAAAAGAACGCTTGTTCTATGGAACAACACTGTGTTGTTTTAGGAGTAATTCAGCTGGTGACTGTCACATGAACAGCCATTAATAATGGAGCGGGGCTTGGCTTGCGTCTATCGGCTTACAAGCGCAGATTATCACCGCTAGACCAATGACACGGAGACATATTTGCGTCCTCGACAACACACGAATAACGCAAGTGAGCGATATTTTGGAACGTTGTCGTAGAATCTTCGAGGCCAAAAGAGCGAATATGTTCATTCATCATCTCGGGCTGCTGCTACTGCGCACATCCGTCCCCTCAACTCACTCGCTACTCGCGGCTGGAGGCAACAAAGCGTCGATCGATGTCATACCTGGACAGCACGAGTGAAGAAGACGCCTGCATCCGACGCTAGTTTCTTCACATTAAAATCCATCGTGTCAGCGTTTTCACTGCGCGCGTTTCAGCAACATCAGCTCGTTGGTTGTCCCTGCAACGGGATCGATCGTGCAGGACGAAAGTGAATCGACAGCGCGTCCTGTGGAGGGATGAGTTCACCATCGATGTGATCGGGCATCGTTTAGTCTGCTTTGCTTTAGAGGCGGAGCTCCATCACGCCGGTTCGCCGTCACCTTTTCCATAATTCAACAAAAATAATTCTAGTACTATTAGTCTTAAGAGGAAAATATAACAGTATAAAAATTTTAAAACAATAAAAAATGTTAAATCTAAAAAACATGCGTACATAAAAATAGCAAAATAATGATGTATTTTAACAAAGTCTTGCATATAGCAATTTAAAAAAAAAATCTGAAATAATTATAGTTTTATAACACGCATTCGTTATTTTTTTTTAAATCCTGCCCTGTGCTGCAACTAAGTGTTTTTGGGAAAGACACTGAATCCCACATGCACCCCCGGGCTCCATGGCTTAGACTGCCCACTGCTCCAGGTTAGTGTGTGTACGTGCACTTCACTTGGATGGGTTAAATGTAGAGCACCAATTCAGTATGATCCCTAGTGGCCATATTGACAATCACCTCACTTTCACTTTCACGATGCATTTTCACTAGTAATTAATGAGTTGCTGAAGCCTTTTCAGTTCTAATTATTTGCATTTATTTACAGAGGGAAAACTGATTCATTCAAAAACATTCTTCAAACATGTCAAATGTAATGGTAAAAAAGCAACATACCATGTACAATCATATGTACATTCCAGCTACTTCTATAAGGTTTAAATAAGGTGCGTGTGGGTCAGATGAACAAGATCACTGTATGGCACGTTGACTCCTCATCTCCACTCATCCTGACTTATCTGGTGTGATCGTGAACCCACTGGCACAGCCGGTGACTATAGGCCGGAGGACTGACGGTGGAAAACGTTTGTCTCGGGTGTCTCAGCCGCTTCCACAAATGCTCCAGTCTCTTTTTAAAACCATAAACTGTAAAGATGTCGATAATCCCAATGAAGTAGCGCCGCTCCGGTCCATCAATGACATGAAGAGGGTTCCTGAAGTTAGGGAGAAGTCTTCGGTTCTGAGCCTGGAACACGTGTAGATCGGCAGAATCTGCTTCCACTCTACTCAACTCAGTCTTTTCCTTATCCAGACTCTCGGTGTCGGCTCCGTGAGCACTAGGCACTTCCGTCACTGATTCACAGTTTAAATCTGAGGAGAGCGGGATGGAGTCTTCCTCGGTCAGCACTCCAGGAACAGCGGGAGTCTGGGAATGTGTGGGGCTGGAAGCCGCATTTACAGACCTAAAGCCATTAAAGCGCGAGAGAAGAAAGACAGTGTTATTTACATTTACTGTAAGTTGCTTTCCACCCAATGTCAGTGTCTGTCTCGAGGACTCCTGATGTGAAACCCACTGGACCGGGATTCAAAAACCTGATTATTTTATTGTTACAAGTCTCTCCCACTAACACAACTGCCTCTTTTGACAAAAGAACAGGAGAATTGTCTGTGATGTACGTAAATATTAAAAAGCAAGCTTTGTAATAGACTAGTCACTTGAACTTAGAATGGAGGTCAGTTATAACAAATAAATGTACAGTACATAATTGTATATTGGCCAGTATATATACAGCCTATTGTAGACAAATGTCTTCTCTTTTTTGTAAGTTTGGGTAAAAGCATCTGCCAAACGACTGTGAAGTAAATAATTGTGCAAATCCAAGACACGAACAAGACATGTGGTTCTGTGTGGAGTTCTCCTGGTGTTCATGTGTGTGAGTGGCAACATGGGTGAGCTGGGTGTGGCCACGAGGAAGAGATGGGTGTGGCCACCGGGATGAGATGGGTGTCGCCACAGGAGTGAGGAGGAAAATGCCTGTTTCTCTAAAAGACAGACCATAGAAATAGAGGAAATTTAAATTGAAACCTTAATTAATTAATAGTTAATATAAGACCTTTCAAGTAACGTTCCTCAAAGATCCTCGATCATAAATGGATTTAAACATTAGCACATTGTTACAGTCCCATTCTGTTTATTATGAAGCAAAATTTAAGATCATCATCAGCATTTGTCAGGGTCTATGAGCGGTCTTTTCAATCTTATCTCGCTTTACCACTAGATGGATCTTGCCGTCCCGAAACTTATTCTAAAAATAAAAGACTTCAAAACAGGGTTTGTGAAATCAGATGAGTCTGGGAGGTGCCCAAATCTTTCGCTCTTCGTTCCGTCTACCGTCTCTCATTCAACATCTTCTGTCTTACTCCTTCTAACTAAAATTCTCCCAGACTCCTCTTTATTAAAAAGCCGCAGCAAATCACAGCGCGACACGTCAGAAAGTGCTAGAGATAAAACAGAGTTCCTCCCTTGCCGGTACATAGCAACCGTCAAGATAGAAAATGATAAGAAATCAATTAATTAAATCATTATAAATGCATTTAAAGCTTAATAAACTCAACAGCATTTATTAGATGTTTTCCACTCAGACTCACTTTTTAGTTCTCATGATGAGATTAGCAAAAGAGAGACCCTGGCTGAGTTCATCCTGCTGCAGGGGCTGATGGGCCAGCAGGAGACTGTAGTCCAGCACGTTCAGAGCCTGAAGAAAGGACGTGTCAATCTCCATCTGACGCAGGAACCACGGGCGCTGTTGATCTGCCGAATCAAGCCAGACGTAGTGTTCATTTGCATATTAGCAGTGTTAGAGAAAAGTCTCGCGGAGTTTACCTAACTGAATAAACTGTCCTTCAAAATTAAGGTCCTTCAGTACGACAATGATCTGGCTGCCGTCCGGAGCTGGTTCCGTCCATCGGCTCACTTCACAGCCCTTAATGTCATACCTGAGGAGCAATAAAGAACGTTAATGTGAAGCTCAGGACGTGATGGAGACTTTTTACTATCCGATTCTAGCCAAGAGAGTCTGGCAGAACACAAAGAAAATCTACAGTGCATATTATTGTGGATTTCTCTTGTATATTTGTATATTTGATGTTGAAACCCGGTGTATAAGCGTGTCAACAAACAGCGTGGATTGAGATTGTAATTCTCACCTCGCAGTGATTCTCTCGTCAGGGTAAAAAACACTTTGCATCACAATGAAGTATTTCTGCAGACAGAGAATAAGACAGAATGTAAACGTGAACATGACTGTAAAGCCATGAGTTCTGACAGGGTTAAAGCTGTAAATAAAATTACCATTTTCTGGTGTGCAATTTTGATTCTGTGAACACCTGTTCATAAAAAAAAAATCAAGATGCAAAGATATATTTTATTTAAATCAATAAACACATAAGTTTTTTGTGCAATACAGTGCAATAGCATTTTACAGTTAATATGATTTAATAAAATAATTAACCATTGTAAATAAAAAAAAAAAAAAAAATAAACAAAATAAATGTAGTGTTGCAAAATTGTGATTTAAAAAAAATATAGTGTTTTATATAGTTTTATAGTGACTCCATTTCCCTAATTTTTGAACACATAAATGATGGACATTTTTCTTCTTTAAAGACAATTTTTTCCCTAATTTGCATAGCAACTTTGTGTTGGTCGCAAACTAAGAAAAGCGCTATATAAATAAACTTGAACTTACACACACACACACACACAGGTTACATATTTAGTTTTAGGGACATTTTGGATTTTAATTAATCTTACAATTTTTTTTTTTTTTTTAAAGTTCAGATAAAATGCAAGTTCAAGACTCGTACCTAAAAATTTCACGAGCAAACTGTGCGGATACTTCTGGAGGTGTTGCATGTAGACCTTCAAGTTAGCCAAAAGAAAGCGCACTTCTCTTCTACTCTGTGTCTTCAGGAAGAACCGCTTGTCGTTGCTGAAACAAACACCAGTCAGGCTTTGCAAATACACAGTACACAACCCAGTATCGCTCCCAGTCTCTGCGGTTTACTCACGTCAGGAAGAAGTCAGCCTTGCTCTTGGAATTGCTGATGAACTGCAGGTAGCTTCCTTCACAGCAGAGAGACTGCTGATATTCCCCGTCCGTCATTCCCTGGGAGCGCCGCAGACTGCTGAACACCGGCCCGGCGTAGGTTTCCATCCTGAAGCCCTTTGCGCAAAGTCCAAGTATACACACTTGAAATAAGCATCGAGCATTGACTCACAAGTGAATTGCTGTGATTTACCTGATGCATCTGTGTGAGCTCAAGTCTGTAGTCGCTCTCCGACAGCTCGTCCTAAACATTTACACAAGTCATGTAAAGCAAAGGGCTTCAGGATTATTATGGAACAAATGCACATTCACTTTTTTTCCCCAATCATAAAAACACATGTGGCCACCGAACCATGGATAGAAGACTGGATGGAAAATTGGGTAGATAGATGGATGGATGAATAGATGGTAGGTTGGACAGATGGATTAATGAATGGAGAGATGGATGGGAAAAAATGCACATTGCTTTTTTCCCCCGATCATGAAAAGACGTGTGGCCCCAAACCATGAATGAAAGGATGGATGGATGGATGGAAGAAATGCACATTGATTTATTTTCCTCAGTTATTAAAAGACGCGTGGCCTCAAAACCATGAATAGATGGGTGAATGTGTGAATGGATGTTTGGGTAGATGCATAGATGGATGTAGGGATGGATGCATGGATAGATATATGGATGGATATGTGGAAGATGTACATTAATTGTTTTTCCCCAGTGATGACAGTCTTGTGGCCCCCGAACGATGGATGGATGGATGGATGGATGGGTGTGCACATTCTCTTTTCTTTTCACATTTGGAGCCATAAAAAGAACCACGGCCCCCAGACAACGGGAGGCACATTCTCCAGCCGTTCTGCTGCGTAAGCATTCGATGGAATCAGGGGTCTGCAGCGGTCTCTCTGTCACTGTGTGTGTGTGTGTGTGTGCGCATGGAAACAACACATGCAGTGCAACAAATAGTTCCAAACACAAGTAAAATGCTGTAAAAAGCCTCAACTCTTATCACACGATTACCTTCTACTCATCTTAATCAGCGTAATCCTATCAACATTCTGTATCTCCAGTACAGTTCTTATATAACGTCAATATGTATTCTCCGTCTACTGCTGATAAAATGTTTGATAGATAAAAAAAATTCATTTCAATTCCAAATGAGCTCGTTAATTATTTAAATCTGCTGCTGAAAAAGTGTTTGTGTGGTGGCAGTGAGAGAGCATTGTCTGAATCCTCACGTGATGTTAGTCACCACAACACTACCGTATTCTTCCACACCCTCGCTTCTGTTTCTCTAGATCAAAGTACCAGGATGTCAACAGCTGGGATCAAGCACAACCATTACAACCAGATTCTGTCTAAGCGATGTAAACAAAAATCCCCATGGAAAACCTAATGCTTTCTCGACTCAACTACATTTTTGACTAAATATGTCTCCGTGGACTTGATTGCAATGATTTAGTTATTCTTCAACAATTGGAATCAACATTCTAATTGCACTAAAATATTTTTTCCTTTTTTGCATTAAAATATTTTTCCTTTTTTATTTATTGGACAATTTGTCCTTAGTTGTTGTCTTTGTAGTGTGTTCTCAAGTGTACACCAATTGTATTATAGTCGATTAATCTCATTCCTTTCTCATTCTAATAAATTGCATTTTATAGGATTGGATTTTACATTCGTTTATACTTTATATTTACTTTTTTTTTTTACTTTACTTCACACGACAGACAATTTCTTTGCTCTTTGATGGACTGAAATTTCCCCAACATCTATTCTCATCACTTATTATATGTTTATTATTTAGCATTGCGGTATTAAAGTTTCTCTTCAACTATACAGAGGTTATTATGTGACCAATGGCTATGGCTGCTGTTCATGAGCTCTAGAACATTTAGAACTGATTTCAGCAATGTGGAGTAAGACTGATTCCTGTTTTTGTGATCAGACAAAGGTGGTGGAGATATTCAGCGGGGACCGACTCACACGCCGTATACTCACAGGTGAAGGGTTGTCAATGGTGTTTTGCACAGCCACACGCAGTCCTTCTTTCATCATGCAGGTCAGGCTGTAAAGCTCGTGCTGCTGGTCGATCTCAAACAAGCCCAGCAGTTTCCATTGCTGCCTCAGTCCTCCCCATCGTCTTCTCTTCACACTGCGAGCGCGGCCCTTCACACTTTGGCCTGACATCTGTAAATCACACACAACATTAGTAGTTCCACTCGTTGACAAATCAGCATGTTTTAGGATGCTTGGTGGAATATTAGATTCAGAATGAAGAGCGCTTCAGAATCAATAGTTCTACATATAATACACATGGTAATAGCATCAGATCTAAAGAGGATAGTGCTCGTCTCCGGGACAACACAACAAGGGAAGTAAAAGTCGTTTCTCTGGAGTATGTGTTTCTGTGTGAAGAGAAAAGCAATGCTTCATTATTCACAGATATTTTCGGAGCAACAATAAAGCCATGGCTAAAACAAAAACACCATTAGAAAAAGGCTGGTTGGAAGACAAAGACCATTTATGGTTGAAGATCTTTGTAAAAGATTCAAATGTTCAACCAGTTTTCACAGATCTGACGATAGGAATTTATCACGCGTTTAATTCATTTCATCGCCGCTTTAAAGTCGCTTTGTTTTCAATGATTGAAATCAGATGATGCGATATAATCTGAACTCTTTTCTCAGAGTTCTTTCAAAGTTCTTATATACATACACGTATAGTGTTATAATTTTTACAAGCATATTAAATTCAAACACATACCTCAGTTTGGGTTAAAATGAAGACGCTAACACACGTCTTGCCGTGCGATCCGTGGATGGAGCGGTCAGCGCATTACTTTGATTCACGAGTGACACACGTTCGTTTCGCGAGGCGAGGGAGCGCGCACAGACGCGCACGCGCACGAGAGAGACCAGCACGTGATTATCTCTACTTAGCGCGAGCCCATTAAAGATCATCAGACGGGCTTTGACTGCGTTGTGCTTAACCACAGACGTGTACAAAACAGAGCTGAACATTAAATATCATATAGTTTAATTGTGCTTAAAAGGAATTAGGAGGCGTTCAAGAACTAAAGCAAAGCGAAGTTTATTTTTAAA